>JAILXH010242265.1:1974-20751 GCA_023558415.1 Piaractus mesopotamicus | reverse complement strand
AATCTGCACCATCTCTGGCCATAAAGCTTTCTCCTCACTTTTATTTGCTTCTTCAACTTCTCATAGAGTGATTTTAGGCCAGTTTGATCTTTTAGTTTGTTAAGAAAGGTTTATCACTGTTACATTTGTAAGAGCCAGCATGCTTGTAGGAAGAATGGAGCCTTTATAAGCCTTTTACCACCATGCAGTATGAGGAGGAAGTATGACCAGGTAAAAATTGTTCCACCTTGTTAGTTCATGTCTCTGGTCATATTAAGCATGATTCATCATGTCATGTATCATTTAAAAGACACAGTTCTTGTTTTCAATCTTTCATCACAATGCAGTGACTTTTGCCTGTCTCTAAAAACATCTTCTGGTTTTTGTTTATGTTACTGTGGTCCAGCGGGAGGGAAAAATTACACTGACCAATAATTTTGTTTCACCTCGTCTACGTCCACCTTCACGTATTATCAAGCAAAACATTCAGCTATCTCAGAGACCCTCCTTCTTACCGAGATTCACTCAGAAATATGTCACGGTACTTAAAGAAAATGTGTTAAGCTTTCCAGTTACTTTAAAGAAATGCTCCAACTTTATCTTTCTTCATCAAGTCTATAGTGCTGTGTTGATTACCACAGGCAATAATTTCATCCTGAAGCATCTCCCTATTGACTGCCAATATGTGTGTTGTAACCCTTTTGTGGTGTTCGGATCTGTGGGACCCATTTTCGGTGTTTGCCAATAGTAAAAAAAAAAAAAATGTGATTCATGTGACCTCAGATTCCTTGGCCTTTGCTCATTTTCTGTGAAGAACATATAAAATAACACATTTTAAATGACTTCACACTGTACACCCCCTACACATTTATATTACACATGTGGTGTTGGGGTGAACCCACGTGAAATAAAAGTGTGGAGGTGCTGTGTCCCTTCGCTCGGTTCTCCTTCTACATGGCTTGCTGTTAGTGTGTGTGTGTGTGTCTGTGTTTGTATATGTGTGTGTGTATGTGAGAGTGGACAACATGGACAGGCTGCTGACTGGCTACAGCTGCTAAAGGAGAACCCAACGCTGGCCGCTTGTGATATTTTAAATATCTGGTATTTTTACATAAATTGTTATGGCTGTATTGAAAAACACTAATGTGGTGGGTCCACCAGACCACTGAGTAACAAAAACATGAACACCACACAAGGGTTAAGATAGTGGATTTGCTGGAATTATTGTCTATAGTGATCGACTGTATACTAAAGATTCAGACTGAAAAAAAATTGGAGTATTCCTTTAAGCAATAGAAGACTGCAGACATTTGGATGACAGTGAGGCAGAATAACATTGACCACATTGCTGTTTGTTCGAAGTTCAAACTTTGGAATTTGACCTTTGTTATTTTAAGAATTCAGGCTTAAACTGGTTAAATGTCAAATCTCAGAACAGATAAATGTCCCACACTGGATGTGTGAAAGGACCTTTCTTTTTTTTTTGAGAGGAGACTCATTTATGAACGCTTGTAAGAATTTTGTTCCCTGCCTCATATTGATTTTTATTTTCTTTGCTGAGCTGAGGCTTTACCAGTAATATAGTATTAGGGTTTTGTTGTCTTGAAAAGATGTCTTCCACTTTCTGATACCCTGATATCTAATCAGCGCCATAATTATGGCCTCGAGGTTTGGAGAGGTTTATCGGATGAGCCTGAATGTTATTTTGAAGCACTTATAAAGCAATGTACCATAGTCAGTGTTTGACCTATGTTTTTCTCACATTTGATCAATGGTTTTCTTATCCTCTGTCTTTTGTGTTATCCACATTATTATTTATTTGAAGCAAGGCACTGAGTCTTGGTCTTTTAACATGATGCAATTATGAGTATTCACTATGACGCTACTTGGCCTGAAAGTAAAAGCTACACTTTGGATGAATATTAATTTTTTAAAATGTATGGATTACAGCTAAGTGATGGCTACAGTGAGCTTCAGTCTAATCAGTGTTTGTTAATTAACCACTGCTGTGGCAATAGAGGCATAAGCTTCGCTCACTGAGCTGCAGTATCTGGTATAATCCTCTACACATCAGTTTATACTCTAAAAAGCTTTCCTGTCTTATGGACAACAGGCAAGAAAAGGTTATATATCGCTGTTGTCGGGAAGAAAACCTTGTATCTCCAAAATGAGAACTTTACAGGAGAAGGAAAAAACGTACTTTACTTTTAATATCAATGGAACCAAACTTTTTCCCAAGTCGTTTTAGGGTGTTTCTTTTGGTCCAGTATGAAATTTACACTCAATGTAAAGGGCAACAGGCATTTTCAAATTATGTCAAAAACTGAAAAACAACAAAAATGGACAACAAATGGAGGTTTTCTTCCAAAAGCATCAAGCCTGAGGGCTCAGTGTGTATATGAATGCAGTCGTAGCGGAAATATACGCTCACAGCATGTCTGAAATTATCATGGAGACGACGTAAAGGACTGTCTTCTAACTAACGAGAAATGATGAAGACTCAGTTCAAGGCTCCGTTTAGACACTCATTGGGCTGGCATTGTTAAAGGAGGTTTCTGCAACTAATGTAAACCTGGTTATAAAGGAATGATTCAGTGAAAAATCAAATTTACACAGTTTTCAGCGTACCCCAGATGTAGTTGATCAACAAGACATGTTTGGAATTCAAATGTAGATTCTTTTGTTTAGCCCTGGAGCTATGAGGCTAATGTTGCTAACAAACACCTGAAGCCAGTATAGTCACCCTGTTTTTTCCACAAATACATGCCTCTCTCAATCTGCTCAAACCGCATCCAGAACCTCTTTAAGGCTGCACAGAAGTGTCGATGGTAAAATGGCAGATGCGGCATTCGGCTACTCAGTGAAGATTTGTTCATTTTTATATTTTACAGTAAGTGATACTGAAACACCACACTGACAAGTCTGCGCAACTTTAATGAAGACCTGAATGTGGTTGAGAAAAATTTTGGGCACATAATTACGAAATAGATTTGGGTGACTATAGTGTTTGTTTGCAACTTTAGCCCCATAGCGCCAGTGTTAATTGGTCACCAAACATGTCTTGGCTGATCAAGTACATCTGGGATAAGTGGAAAAATGTATAAATTTCACTCTTGATGAACTATTTCTTTAAAAGGTGAAGAAAATACACGCATAAACTTTAGTAAATCAGCTGCACTTCCAATATCTCCACCTGTCCTCCGATGGTTAACACAATCCTCCCTCAAAAGCATATATGTGAGGTAGAGAAGCACATTTTGCATTTTTCCATGCACATTTTCCATACACTGCTTGCTTAGGCTTGTTTGCAATTTTCGTAGTTGTATGCAGAAGTTTGGGCGCCCCTGGATAATTTACAGGTTTTATTCATTTTTAAAGTAAAAACAGGTTCAAATCATCTACAGAGAACACAAATCTGCACACTTTAATGCGTAATCACTATCTATTTGATGAATTTAACTTATTGGGAGACATAAACAAAACATATATCCAACATATTAAACTCAGCAAATATATAGACATTGTGTGCTAAAATTTCTGAGATGGACTGGCAACACCAGATATGGGTGATTATTAAATACCAATAATAAAAATAAATAATTAGTATAATCTGTGGTATAATTGCACCTATCCGGGAGAAACATTGAAACAGGAAAGACAGTTCACTAATAGAAACTTGAATGAATTAACTTGTAATGCTTGACGTGGTACCTCTTCCGCCCAATGACAGCTGGGATAGGCTCCAGCACCCCACCGCGACCCAGTAGGATAAGCGGTTTAGATGATGTGATGTGCTAAAATTTGAAGAAAAATGCTATATTTAAGTATGTTCTCTGACTTATTTTCACTTAGAAAATCTACAAAACATGTTATTTGATCAGAGGTGTTCAAACTTTTGCATACAACTGTAGTGCCTGAAACTGTAGCAAAAGGCATAGTGCAGAATGTTCAAACTCAAAGTGTTGCTCTGTCACCTTACAATGATATATATGTAACAGATTTTGGAAATCTTGGCAGCTCTGCCAGGTGAATAAGGTGACTGTGGTAAATTAATCACCTTTAAAAACCTAAAAAGCTCTATCACAAGTAAGAATTTGGATCACAGTTTATTTTGAATGTTCCCTTTAGCTTATGTACAGATGCTCGAGGTGTTAACTAACTATCAGGTGGTGCCTTAGGTTTAGGGTTTGATTCGAGGTTAATATTTTAGGTATGTTAGGTTTAAATTATTTAGTTGAATGTGGGTGAAAAACAAGGTGAGCATCTGCACTAAAACATGTTATTTTCATATGAATAACATATGTACTACATCGATACAGCTTTATCTTTTAATTTGTTAACTCTTAGCAAAAATTGTGTTGATGTAATATATTTCATTAATTTGGAAATGATGTAGCCCTGTGATGGACTGGCGACCTGTCCAGCGTGTTTCCTGCCTTCCGGCCAACGACCACTGGGACGGGCTCCAGCACCTCCCGCGACCCAGAAGGATAAGCGGCTGTGTGTGTGTGTGCGGAAATTATGTACGTGTTTGAATTAAGTAAACTTAATAGATCACTTTTTTTCAATGTGCACAGAATCCATGTGTGGAATGTGAACCAATAAAGCAAAGTGTTTCCAGAATTCGTTAATATGTTCACATATTTCTGACCTAGTTATTGGTGGGCCGGCATGTAGTTGATGTTTTGCTAGCAGCAGTGGGGGGTTTCTTTGTTGGTGGAGCCTTTATTAGCTGAGCAGAAGGACTCCAGCCATCAGAGACACGTGTCTGATGTTGTGACTGTGTGAATGGGTTCTTGAGGATAGTGCTTGACCTCTGTGTCTCTAACTCTTAAGCCCCCCCATGCAGTCAAACCGTGCAAAGCTGCAAGTCTGAGTGGCTATAAAGGGAAACCTCAGTGCATGAATAATGGAAGCAACAGTGAAAGACTGTTTTTGGGTTCTTGAAGTGAGATTCATGAAAGGAGTGGTCTTTTATAAGTTAAGTTATAGAGCTGGGTATCGATTCCTGCCCTGATCATGAAGCTAGACGGCTGTGAAAAATATAACACTTCATTTCAGAAAGGTTAGTCAAAGCACTACTTCTCACATGTCTACTGAAGCAAGTGGGGAGATTTCTTTCACCTTGATTTGAGTTTTTAAATTAGTTTTATAAACATTAAAACGTCTTTCCAGAGCTACACAAACAACTTGCATTGTAAAAAAAAACAAGTATATCAAGTAAAATCCACTGAAAGTATACATTATATATTTATATATTATGCATACATATATGTATTTTAATATGTCTGTGTTCAACAACTGAAAGTAAGTAAAAGCACCATTTAATGATGTAAAAGTAGTAACCTTCCAGCCAGCCCTTCCGGCCAGTAATAATAAGGCAGTTAACCAAAGAACAGGAGGGAGAAACACACAATAGATGGTAGGCCAAGGGGAAGAGGGTGAGTAAAACAAGGGGGCAGTGCACCCCCATTATGCAAATAACTGGTGCCAGGAGGAAATGGGAAAGATATGAATATTAACTCAGCAGGTTTACATTGACCATATAAAAACTCATATAAAGACTCAGTTTCACTCAATTACACACATTAGTTTAAAGCTGCTTTATGTAAGATTTTTTGTTAAATTTGAAAAAGTATCATTTTTGAGTAGAGACAAAAAAAACTAGCTGGTGTTTTTTGTGCCACACCATACGTCTTTCTATATTAACATCACGTGCACAGCCTCAAAAAGAAGGTCCAGCTCGATGTTTAGATCTCAAATGCGATATCCGCATCATACTAATGAAAATATGATGAATAGTAGCTAATTCACTTACATCCTCTGAAGACACATCTTTTACCAGTTTTTGACGGAGTTCTCTTTTGATGCACTGTCAATCATCAGATTCATCCGCTTGCTGGGGTCTGAAGCACAACCGAGGTTACAATTTTTTTTCCACACATTGTGCATTGCAATTACTCTTTTCCACCAGAGAGGTCCCCAAATTCTCAAAGATTCCATAATGTATCTTTAAGTAACGTTGACAAGAGTGAAACTTTTAAACCAGCAACTGTGCAGTTATAGTTTTTAATAATACATGTTACATCACCAATTATTGCCAACAGTAAATGACTTGCAGGACCAAATTGTATTGATATATGTTTTATTCAAGTGGAAATGAGCATTTAAATTCAATGTATTACTTTTTTGCATTGCAAATGATGGATTTACTCGCAAGTAGCCTATGGTAACTACCTAGACACACTGTGTAGCTGACTATAGAAAAATAGACTGGTGAAATGTTTTATATGAACTTAGCTTCAGACCTTTATATAAAGCAAAGAGACTAATTTCTAATGTGTCCAATATGAAAATGTAATATATTGCAATGCATTGTTAATACTGTAAAATTAAAATAGATTATTTTTTAATATTATGTATGAGGCTGACAGTGAGTTATTTTGTGATGAATAATCTGTTGGAGTAATTGCAGTTCTTTTTCATTCAGTTCAGGCACAGGTAATAAAAGCGAGATTAGGATGACCCAAAATAGGATCAAGCTAGGGGCTAAAAAAAACTTCCTTAACTTTGCAGTGAATGAATAATGTATTTTGAGTGATTCATCTCCTGCAAACGGGAGAAACAAGCTTCTGACAAAAACCCTGCAGGAGCTTGTTTTTTAAGGATTGATGAGAGCTGAATGTTTTCTTCTTGCTTTTATTTTACAGTCAGTCTTAAATTAACATTGTAAAAGGTCTAATAAGATCAAAGGAATAGATTGGTAAAAAAGCTAATTTACAGAGTTTTCCCCTTTTCTCCACAAATATAGCTCATCAGCCAAGACACCTTTGGTGTCTGAAGGTTGCTGCTATAGTTTTTGCACTACAGCTACAAGGCTAATGGAGCTTAAAACTAATGGAAGCATGTACCCCACCGAATAGCATCATGCAAACTGCATGCAGAAATCATTCATCAGTGCAACATAACCTTATGCAGACTGGCACTGCTCATTCATCGAGAAGGTTAGTGACTAGTTACCCTAGTTACAGGTAGTTTCCTTTTTGCATGTACTGACTTACAGAGCTTATGGTTTCTGTTCTAGAGAGCAGTGAAAGGTCAGACTTGTGGCATGTGCATCTAGGCCACTGTGGAGCATAGTGACTTATTTAGCTCCTCAAGGGCTTGAGTACATTTTGTTCTTTCAGCTTGTGCATGTTTAAGTGCCTCTGTATACAACATTTACTCCAGTTTTGCACTAAAGCTGTAGGTCTGGGTCTCTAAAGATTCACTGTCACTATGACAGAAATTTATTTATATATAACTTCTGTAATTGAATAATGTACAACTCTGTTCATCATTTTGAACACATCAAACATTTCCCTTTTTCCTAGCTACCTGGAAATTGGTGTGAGTCCTGTGAAAGTTGCACAGGACTAGCATATTGGCATCATTTTATACATGTACTTGCAGCTAAATGGCTTTTTTAACACTGAAAATTACCAAAGTCCAAACCTTTGAAAAAAAAAAAAAACAACAACAACAAAAAAAAAAACAGATAAACAAAGACTAAGAACAGAGACAGTGTCCCAGACAATGTACAACACACAAACCTACCTGTATCTCATTGCATTTTTTACAGACATGGTCTGTCTAGACAGTACCTGTATCATAGCCTCTTCATGGCTTCATGAAATGCATAATCAGTCTGGAGTTCCCCATAGAGTTCTTATCCAGCTTTCAGGAGTCTGTGATTGGCAGTGTGTATATGTGTTGTGTGTGTGTGTGCACGCAGGGATGGAGCTTCAAACAGCTCCTGTTGAGAGTAATACTAACAACAATGCAAACATCCAATTAGAGTCAGAGACATCATACATACATGAGCTTCAGCCTGCTTTTCAGCCACAAATGACACACATTGTCTGAAGTCACTGCCAAATGTGACCTAATAAATAGTAAATAGCCGTGATGGGTCAGGTGCGTGAGTTTCTATGAATTTCACCTGGATAATAAGAGATTTAGTTCTGTTATTCCGGTCTGTGTATGACTCTGTGTGTGTGTGTGTGTGTGTGTGTGTGTGTTGAGTTGAGGCACAGGAAAGTGTTATGGCTGTGACAGTGATGCTGCACTGGGAGCACAGAGTGATTACAGGTGCTACAAAATAGAGCACACCTGTGAAATATGGTGACAGATATGAGGATCAGCACAGCTTGACGAATTCAGCTGTTCTCTCAGCACTAGTTCTGCCTGCAAAGGTGCAGAGATTCCACGCTATGTACGAGTGTTCATGTAGTGCTAAATCTCATTAGCTGTGCTCGCTCTCAATCTAGTGATCTAAAGGCAAACGTTTTGAAGTCTTCTAGAAGTTGCACTAGACCGGCAGTGCACTAACTCTAACAGTCACGTTTTGAAGCACAGCATGTGGGAGGGATTGAATCTGCGGGATGGTGAATTTAATCCTTTGTTGGGCTGGCAAGTGATGACAAAACAAAATAAAAAAAAGTGTAGAAAAATGGCTGATGAACCTCTGTATACAGTGATGGAATAAACAGGTAAACAGATGACTCCGCAGGTGTGTTATCAATCTGCCCTGGGATTACTTAGATTTTAGTTTGAGGGGGATGTTTAAGATTGTTAATATTGGATGATTGTAAAATGTATCTCCAGGTTGATGTTTGTCCTCAAAGGGTTAATCAAAATATATTTTTAAACAGTAAAAATTATTCAGTTGTGGAAAACATAAAACATTATGCTCTTTAAAAAGTAGGTGCCACACAGGATTCTTTCAGCAATGCTTTGGGTCCCTAAATTCCACATTTGGAAAATGAAAGCATGAAGAACCTTTCAAAGTTTAAAAGAACCTTCACATAACGTAAAGGTTCTACACCAATTTAAAGGTTCTTCCAGAAACTTTATATTATATGGAGGTTCTTTAAACTTCACACTCTTCACACACACACACATCTCATATACAAAAATGGTTCTCCAAAGAACCTTCTACTGAAAAGTTTCTCTGTCACAACAAAGACATTGAGGCAGGATGTATGGAAGCGTGTATTTTAATAAACAAAAGGCAAAACAAACACAAATTCTACTAACAAACAAACAAACATTCCTCTGAAAGTTTTAAGAGAAGGCAAGGTGTCTGCCTGACATGCAGTGTATGTCTGAAAAGGTTAAGAACATCAGAGTCCTTTGGAGAAGCATTCGGTATCAGCAGAATAATACGTTCGATATGAACTGAATACTGACCAATCCTAAAACTCCAATGTTGCAGTTCTGTGTTATTTTTTGAATAAACTATGCTGATTAATCAGAAATGCTGATACGTTTTGGACTGTAGACTCAGCTGTTAGCTGTGTGCGCTGTTAACCATGGCTGTGTGACAGATGAATGTGTTCTCAGCAGGAGGCTGGGTGGTGTGTGTGTGTGTTGGGCTTGGCCAGGCCGATTCATTAATCCTCACTACTCTGCTCAGACAAGCCCTTTAATGCCCAGCCAAAAAAACACATACCCGCGGATGCGGCCCAAGCACTGCAGCACAGCGCGGCCATTTTGTGTGATGCTTTGGATGATAACTAGCATGCTAATTCATGTCACACACAATTAGCGTGCAGCCCGGAGGTGGACAGATTTCTTTACTTCAATATAAGACATGAGGTATATTTCCTGTAGCGCATCTTAATTAGTTTGAATGGGGAATATAAACAGTTGGCTTATTAATGCAGCGCTCCTTGCTGTGTTTGCAGAATGCAGGTTTGGGTGTCTCTGGCGTTGTTGGTCTATTGTATGGTAATGCAGGAAGGAGGGATACGAATGCTGTTTCCTTTTGGTTGTTTCACCCATCCCCCATTACATACACACACACACACACACACACACATACCCTCACACACCCGTCTGTCTGAGCTGCGCGACTCAGCCAAGGATTTATCCGATTGCCTTAGTCCCTGTGGGACAGCAGACAAAGTCACACACACACACAAGTGCATATAGCCACAATACAATTTGCTGCTCATTTTTTAAAGACAACTTTGAACTGTGATTTTGAAGGAGTATATCTTTATCTTTATCCTCACTGTGGGGTAAAACAGATAAGAATAAAAAGACAGTGAGTTAAAGAGCAAAATTCTCTTGTGCCAGTTGCTCTTGGATTGTTATTTTCCTCTTCACTGCAGCACATGGAGGCCCATATCCTCATCCTGTGCTCTCATAGTCAGGGCAGTTTTTCCACACTGATTGTCCTCCAATGCTCAGTTGGTGCTCTACCTTTCACTGTTAATGGTAGTGCTACGCCATATATCGTCTGGACCGTCTGTGTTTCCCACAAATTTGATGTATACTCTGGTGCTGAGGCGGGGAGCATGGAGAGATGCAGACTCTAAACTTTTTTTTTTTTTTCAATGATTGCGCTCAAACACACTTTTTCATTTCAGTTTTTCATTTACAAAACTCTGTATGTCAGTTACAGAGTAATAACACTAAGACTGTCTTTATGTCTTCTTTGAGCATGAGTGGTGTCTTTTTCCCCTGTGAAACTAACATGTGTACTGTCACAAGATTTGCAATTTAGTTAAGTTCCTGAGCTGGTAGTCCTCACTACAGCCCACCAGCCATTTTTTTACACTCAGATAGAACAATAACAGCAAAGTGTTTTATGACTGAGAGTAGGAACCATATTTTCCCCCAACTAAGAGAAAGTAAGTTCAGCCAGGACAACTTCTAGTTACGTGTAGACATTAGCAAAGGGCTGCTTATTCTCACGCTGTGTCCTTCACTCTTTCTCACTCTCTTGTTCTCCCTGTTGTTGCAGGTTTTCATTCCAACAAAACTGAAGCACACTTGATCAGTTCTATGAAGACTGAGACCAATTGATTACACAAGTGTAATCAGGCATGCTTCTGTTTGATTGGAATGAAAATACACTGGCCCTTAGCGGAGTGGAATTGAACACCACTGTTCTAAAGCAGTAAGCCAACGTTGCGGTTTTCCCACAACCTGAAGCAGGATGACATCTCTAACACAGTGTCTTATTTCTTTTGTAAAAAGCAAAACTTGGCACAGTAATATATAAGCCAATTGATATGTGTGTATATCAAGTATTTTATAATGACTTTGAATGTGCCTTATTTTAAAACTGAAACTGTTCAGAGCTCATGAAGGGATAATAAAACACATCCACATGCCAGAACAACCTAAGAAATTGGTCAGTTGCAGATACTCATGGTCTGCTGAGAGGAGAGGACAGTTAATTTTGTGTTTGGTCTGGTTTTCTTTCATGTCTCAAAAAACCGCACTAATTTTGTTTGGGAGTGGACAAAAAATCTCTAATTTTCTGAACTCCTTAAGCTGTCTTGGTCCATTTATTTAGGCTACGTTCACATTACTAGGCTGAAGTTGCACAAATACGATTTTCTGCCTTAAAGTGACACAGATCTGATGTTTTTAGAGCTGTGTGGACACACAAATCTGAGCAAATAATTGGAATGGAGCATGGAGGCTTGTAAGTTTGTTAGTATTAAATTTGTTAGCAATTAGTTTAGTGCATAAACTAAAAGCTGATTGTTCTCTCTTCAAAAGTTGCTTTTAAAGGTAGGTTTTTTCACAGCACTAGAATTGTGTCCTCCCATTTGAACCCTGTCTCCTTGGGTGGTAGAGCGGAGCAGTGTGTGAGTGTGTTACTCACAGCCTGATCTCTAATGAGGGAACTACAGCCTGCAATCTGGACATCCCATTCATGCCATTCATCCTGCCTGTGTCTACTGTACAGGATTACACACATATACAACACACACTTACTAGGATCACAGAAACACATTTACACACAACACACCCTCTGTTCCACTTCTACACACAGGGGTCACCGAAAGGCCTGATTTAATGAAATTGTTTTGGCTGGTTTGCGTAAGGTGCAGTAGTAAGCCCCTGGTCATCTGTCTGAATGAATCTAGACTGTCTCATGATGCTCTGCCAGACTCTTCGCTTCATTCAAATCTGTGTTTTCAGCCATTTTTTGGATTTATATCCAATTTTCTCCCTTCTGTGTCCGTCGCCCACCCACTATCTAGGTCTTTCCCTGTTGCACTATGCTACCTATTTCGGAGGGTGAAGGGACATGTGTCCTCTAAGACACATGAAGCGTCACCTCATCTTTTCAAACTGCCACTAATGCAACCTTATTGGACAGCTCAATACGCGTCAGCTAACAGATACCCGCACTGGCTATTATCATGATGAGGGGACAGGGAGGGTCATCCTACCGACTCAGAGAAAGGGAGGCCAAATATGCTGTCATGGACTAGAAACACGGCGTCACCAGAGATGAAACTTACAAACTTTCAACAATAGAGGCAGCGCTTAGATTGCTGCACCACACTATATGTTAATACAGCAGGCTGTGCATGTCTTGGCTAGTCTTGGCTGAATCCCTCAAACTCTATAGCTCAGATTCCCAGACAGTGGTTAGTATAGATCAACACGTCTGTCCTCACAAACTAACATATTAGTTTCATAGTAGTTCAGTAAGTGATTGAGTCGTTACTGAATAAGAAGTCTTAAGGTCAATAGGCTTGCAGTTAAAGTGGTAAATGGCAGTGGTGGGATCCATAGCTGATGTATTGATGTAAAGGCATCTTAGTAGAATATTTCTCTATTTAAACATCTCAAAAGTCTACAACAGGCAAGCTAAGATGAATCTCCTTTTAGATTGTAGGTCTATCTTGTTGATTTGGTTACATTCTATAGAGGATATATCCCTTATATGCTCTGAACTGAATGAACTCTCTTCATCCTGTCCTTCTTAAAGGATTAGATGTGCACTGACAAGGCAGAGTGTGTGCCTGTGAGTGTGTATATGTGTGTGTCGAATGCCTGTATTAACCGCATTGCAGACAGAATACTGGCCTATGGACCAAAATTTGATGGCACTGGGACGCTGTCATGCACTGGCCTTGATGCTGAAGAAATGAATGCAGAACCTTAAGGTGTTCAACTATGAATCCCATGTGTATTACCGCTAACTACAGCTAGGAATGCTTCTGCCTTTAAAAAGTGTTTTTGCTGTTGCTAGGCTAGTTGCCTGGGGCAAATCTTCATGTCCCCTGTATTGTTAAAATTCTACAGAAAAAAGCCTCTTTTTAATGTTCTAGCAGTGAGAAAATGTCTAATGTTGCTTTCAAGTGCAAGTGGGTGCTTTTCTCTGAGGATGAACATGCAGGTTCATGTGGCTTAGAGATAAACAGAAAACTAAGCTTGTGAGAGGGGAGTTGTAGTTTAGTAGCTAGCTGGCAGCTATTAGATTCTACCTATCTTGCAGGTGTTTTGAACTCATACGAAGCAGAAAGAAAAATGTGGGTTAATGTACATGTTTGAAATGTACTTTGCCATTACCATTTTATTATATTGGTACAGTTTATCTGACTGCTTTCCATTGTTTGACAGTTCACTTTTATTCTCGTTGATGTCACAACTCAGCCAATTCATGCTGCATCTAAAATGTTCTTTGAATGTTCATTCATGTGGTGCCACCTGGTGCAAAACTTGTTTATTTCCAATAAAACTAAGACCACTTGAGAGCAGCATTAGTGTGACATGCATGTACTAGCATGCCTTGCATGCTCCATTTTGAATGTTAGATTTATATAAGTGAAATGACTTAATTAATGTGATGTTAATGGGTTATAGATGTTACATTGTTCCCTAAGGGGTGGATTTACTAATGTATTCACCATTGCAAACCCTATTTTGGCTGTTGCAATTTATGAAATAGGTACAATAGCTCTTTAGCGTAATGCAATCAAAGGGATGCTGCTATTTTCCGCTTTTGCCTAATTACATATACATTTATAGAAAATGAGCTTTCATGCAAGTAGCTTGTGAGCCAAACAGGAGGTGCAGTGCAGTTCATAGGGTTATTTTGAAGTTGTGCCTGGATGTTGTTAGTAGAGAACTTGTCCACTTCCACCAGCACATTGGACTATTATTAAGTGTATCTTTTAGTAAATCTGCAATTTCAGCATTTTTTTTAATTTCTGCTAAATTTAGTCATTGAGATATAAACAACGTCATTCAGACTCAGATTTTTTTACAGTAGTGGTGATTGGAACCAGGGGCCACAATATCTATATGGCCATTTTATGTACTATCCAAAATGACCAGCAAACTTAGACATGTCTTCTAAATTTTATGTATAAAGTTGATAATGATAAAATAGTGGCCAACGTAAAGAAATAATAATATTTTTTGGGGACTCTTTTATCTTTAAAATGCCCTCCAGATTTCTCTCCTCCATAAATAAATTGGAAAAAATACATTCAGACCAAAGTCCTATCTCAAACCGATTGTAAAACAATGTCTTGGGCATAAGACAGTGGATTCATAACCATTTTATATACTAATTTTCAGTGAAGGAGCTTTTAGAGGCAGATGTCTGGTTCCTGTCACACCCACTGTGAACAATTCTGATAAGTTTCTCTAGAACAGAGCGTTTTACGTCAACCACTCTGAATGACTTTGTTTACATCTTACCCTCTTACCCATCTTAAATTATACCGAAATTTTGAAAAAATGGTGGAATTCACTTTAGGAGTACTTAAGATAACTAACAGAGACACTTGAGATAAAAGGAATGATGCTTCTTACAAGTTTTCAACTTTATTATGAGAGAAAGCACTAAAAGAATTTAACATATGCAAATTGATTATGCATGATGATTAATTTTTGTAAACCATCAGATCAAGTTTAATCCATTAATGGTGACAGCCCTAGGTTTTAGATTATGTTGTGCACAAATCTGAATTTAATGTTCATCTCAACACTCATTTCTCATCCCTCTGTTCTTAATGTGCTCTCTATAACATGTCTGTAGTTCTGTTCTGTGTCTGTAGTTCTGAGCATGCTCTGTACTGTCTCTGATTCTCTGCTATGTCGGTGTGTGTAGTAAGTGGGTCACTGCACTCCAGCACACTTTGCAGTGTGTTGGCATGGCAATGCCGCCGCTCGATTAAACACGTGCCGCTGAGCCCAGAGCTCGCTGGGGACCTGAAATCTTCAGCTATGCAGAACGTAAAATTTTTACACTGCACTGAAATGGAGCACAGCACTACTTTTTACAATCAGCATGAATAGAAATGTACTGATTTTAATAATGAACTACAACTTCATCCAGAGAGTATGAATACATGCAGAAGACACCACACCCACAAGTACAGGGATGCAGAGAGTAGGGGTGCTGAGGGGGCCATGTTACTCCCAGATTTCCGTTTGCTTAACTGCAGCTGCGTAAAAATAATAACAGAAAAATCACAAAACAACAGAACTTTTATGAGCATAAAAAAATTATGAGCATAGCAAAGGCCCAGGCACACCCTTTGTACAGTTTGTGTTTTATTCTGTGTTGTTTATGTTTGTGCAAAATCTGCACTGTTTACATTGGTTCTGCCTTTTATAGTGAAGTGAATTGTTTCGTTTGCCAACTGGCTGCTTTAGGGACGTGACGCTACAGAACAAGCTCCCTCTATCATCCATTAGATGTGCACATATATATTAACTATGGGCGTGACACAAGTGGTACCGTGCCTCTTATCAATAATCTGATTGGTTGATGATTAGTCCGATTGCATAAAGTTCGTCTAGTGAGAGAGAATAAAGACAGCAGGATGAGCAATGGCAGATGCTGCATCAGTTATATATGTGCGTATTGTCACTGTCGGAACAAAACCTTGTATCTGTAAAAGATAAATTAACAAATTAAAGGAGAAAAAACATTATTAACTTTTTATGGAAAATAATAGAAAAAATATTTATTCCAAGCCATTTTGGAACATTTCTTTTGGTCCATTTATCACGAAATGTTGACACAATGTAAAGGTCAGCTGTCAACAAAATATTAGCAAAACTCCAAAAATGGGGTTTGTCCAAACAGCAAAGATGATATAATGATGCATTCTGTTTCATGTAAATTGTCCAAACAATTTCAATTCAATAAAAAATGAAGCAAAATGTATAATACTAATTAGCATGATGTCACAGTACACGTCACCTATGCCTCCAAACATTTCAGCACCCTTAACTTAACACACCTTCCAGTGTCCCTGCACAGATGGCATGATCCAGTACCAGGAATCTGTGCTGGGCTGTTATCAGCAGAAAATGCTGGATCGGCTACTGAAAAAAAATAATGAATCCAATCTAATCCTGTAACAAATCTGTCCTGAAATAGCACTGTTGTTAGCTGTGTAGTTCTTTTTGTGAGCTAGAACATTGTTTAAGAAGATTGAACTACTTTTAGATGCTCATCTTAAATAATGTGCTTCAATGAAAAATAGCTGGTCTTAAACTTAGCAGAAGAAATAACGGATCCTTATAAGCCCACTTAACTCAACATTTTGGCGTGAGTGTAGGAAAAGAAGTAGGGGTATCTCCAATTACTTACTAAACATAAACACAAATGTTGCTTAAAATTTCCAGATGTTTTGCTGCAAATGTGTGTAGCAGTGTAACAAAATAAAATAAATATACTTTGTTTCTATTTATTTTTAAATGGTATGCCTAGTATGGTACAAACTTATTTCAAACTGTACAACATAGATCTAGGCTTCTTAGAGAGAGAATTTTTCTGTTAATATATTAAGCTGCACCCTATCATTTTGGTGTGGTCCTCTTTCATTTCCTCTCTTAGTTGTCCAATTTACAAAAACAAAAATATTGGTAAATATTTGTTCATATTTTTAAAAATTAAAATATGTAGTGATTTTTTGGTAACATATAATAATTTGCAGGTACTATTTAATCAGTTTTATGCTCTAATCTGTTAAAAACTGTCGTCAGCTTGGACAGACTGCAATTTTCCATTTGGGAGTTATTTATAGGAGGTCTTAGTGGAACATCATTTCAGAGCCAGTCCAGGTCAGTTGATCTTATCAATGATATTCATCCCTATTTTTTGTTATGCGATCATTTATAGCCATGTAGCCTCATGTCTCTTCACAACACCCCACCACTCTGGGGACATTTCAAGGTTTCATTTGGTGTCACATTTTTTATTAAGCTATATTGATGTAATGATAAACATATTTGACTCAGAAAAATACAAATATAAAAAGCCCAGTCATTTGAGCATGTGTGCGTCTTAAACTTAATAAACCTGTAGGAAAAAAAGGAGTAAATAAATAATATAGCTTAGCACAACAGGTACATATACAGAGACGCATATGCACAAATATAATGTAGCCTCATGTCTTGTCTTTGTCTCCCCGTCCCTGGTCACATGACCCAGTCTAGTGTACATCAAAGCTCTGAATGGCTCTAATGGGGAGGCAGCGTTCTGTTTCAATTATCAGCCACAGCCACGCCTCCTCTTTTCTCTCCTTCTGAGAGCTAACCATTAGATAATTGTGAACTCTGACCTTGCTGGGCAGTTGGGGTGGGGTGTAGTAGTGGCTGTTTGACATTATAGTCTGGCAGATGGAGAGCGAGGGGGGGGCAGATGGATGGAAGGGGAGGAGTCAGAACGTTGAAGCTGCCTTTGTCTTCATGCTTGTACAGTATGAGCAGGATAGAAACCTCTAAAAACCAGCTGAAACCTTTTTCAAATAGGTCACACTCAATTAGGGCTATATTGAATTATGTTTATGTAGGATTTATTTGGGGTGTAACCATGCAAATATTTTCTGGTCAGCGCTGAGGATTTGGTTATTTTATGCTTTAATTATGAGCTGTAATTATATACTACACTGATTTGAACAAAAAAATACTTACTGAACAGATAAAGTGATTTATATATCTTTTTCTCTAGCCTAAGAATATTGTATAGTACTGTATGTTTAACAATTTGCAATAAATTACATGACTTGAGTTGACTTGATTTGAACACAAACTGCTGGAGATGGAGATGTGCTGAAAGTGATTTGCATGCAGCTCAGGGGAACAATGGGTCTGATTCAGGAGGAATTAGTGCAGATTTAGAGGAGATCCAGTTTTGGCCGTTGCAGCAGTGTTACAGAACTATGGGAAAACCGCACTGTTTGATTAATTCAGCCACGAAGAAAGGCTTAATGCAATCCTGAAAACGTGATTTCTAGACACCCTCTTTCTCCCCTTCACCCATTCACAGTTTGAAAGACTGCTCATGCAGTGCATACTGCGCACCCTGTAAACATGAAGAAGGACAGAGGTCGAGTTGCAGTGTTTGAAGATTCTTTCGCTTCAATTTATTCTTAATCAGTAAATTTACTTGACTTTAAAGCCAGTCAAAGTGCTTGTTGCCAAATAAAGTACAAAGGGCCCATATCAAGTAAAACCGAACTGTACTACTGTTTTTTGAGATACAAAGTATCCGAACAATGTTAAACTTTCAAAAGGTGTCATTCTCTCTCCTGCCCATAAGTGGAAACTAAACTGCAAAAACAGCCTGTTTTGAATTCATTCTTTTTTTGTGATGTCACTAAAACCACATGCATTCACAAATGTCCACCCATTCAGTCTACAGCAGTTTAGCCCCTCCCATTCAGACTATAAGGAGAGTTTCAGCCTGGTTTTGAACAAGGCACTATACCGGGCAGCCAATCAGAACAGAGGGTATTTACATGTATCAGTCTTAAAGGCACAGTAACAAATTTTTTTTGGTACATAAAACCACACAAATTGCATGAGTGGACCTCAAGGCAAAAAATAAAATGCAGGAAATATTTAGAATATGAGTAAAATGACAAAATCAAAAAAAGCCAAATGAAATAATATAACATTATTTATTTATTTGTTTAGTCATTATTTTAATATTGCCTTCCGCCCGATGACAGCTGGGATAGGCTCCAGCACTTT
>JAILXH010242225.1:41059-62834 GCA_023558415.1 Piaractus mesopotamicus | reverse complement strand
TATATATATATATAGCTTTGGTTAAAATAAATTTACCAGTTTTTGACAGTCTTTTTTTTTTTGCTAATATTTATATAGATGCATATATTTTTTAATTTATATTTTATATATTTAAGGTTGAAATTGGTAATCAAAATCAACCATATGGCTACATGTGGCAGACTTACCGTATGAAATAATGATGTTGATAAATGTGTATTGCCTCCATTAAATAAACAAATAAAGTAATATGATGGAAAGCTCATTTGGTTCAAACAACATGTAACGTAACTGTACTGAATAAATTGTGATTGCATCACTTTACCAGGCTTTATACTGACTGTTACAACTAACCCTCAATCTGTTACAATAATCTCCACCTACAGGCAAGTTGTAACATCTGCACTCTCACAACTTTTGGCTGAACTGTTCAGAATAGCAGGTGCTGGTAGCAAAGTTTACATTTAAATTTAATCAGATACTTCCTTGTATAAAAAGTCTTAGTCATGCTCAAATATATTACAAAATATTTAGTAAAAAACCTGCATTTCTCTCCCCTACTTACCATTCTTACGTTTACTTTAATGCAAGAATAGTACATTAAATCTGTACAGCCTGCAGCTTAACTTGTATTGCTTTGGGCTGAAGTTTTCAGCAACACAGCATTCTCAGTCGTGTCATCAGATCTGAGTCTAAGATACCCTGCATTAAAGCATCATGGGAAATCTAGCATGGGTGTTCCATGCTGGCTGTAACTGAATCAGTGATGTTTGGTCACAGTCTGAGGGATCTCATTAACACATGCACACTAATTCTTTGCAGCCTGTGGATGGGTAAATGTCTCTTACTTATGCACATATTTCAGTCTCTGGGATGAACAGGTGCCACATTCACATATAGTGAGTGTAGCTTGGGGAAAGAAGGCAGCAAATTCAGTGTTTAGAGTCACAAATTAGCAACTATGAAGCTGTTTGTTCAAATTCTGTCTTGGCACAATGGGAAACTGAGGGTGGCCTTCAAAAAGAGAAGTAATTTCTCAATAGCCCCACTAAATGAAGCAAAGCAAAAGTTGATACTGCAGAGCAAGCAGTGGCTCAGTGGTTTGGGAAGGTCAGTGTCCAACATAATGTGTTGTGACAAAACTCAACCACAAGAAAACAAAACCATCATTGTCAGAGCTGCAGACAAATAGACTTCCCAGCTGCCCAAGCCAAAATGTGTGTGTTAGAGGGTGTAGGCAGTGATTCCTTGGTTCCAAGAAGGCAGGAAATGCCTCCAACCTTTGCTTGTGAGGCTATTTTTCCACGGGTGAGTCAGAGCTTTGGATAAGAAGCCTTGTAGCTCTCTTGGGAAGCTGTCGTTGAATCTTACCCAAGGGTGGGTTTGCATGTGTGTGGGTGTCTTGGAGGGAGGGGTTCGTAATAGCATGAGGTAGAACCATAATACAGTCGATTAACGCATTTTTTTCCAGTTGGTCTCCAGTTCTTTTTGTTTAACAGTCAGTAGGATAAACAAAGTAATTCATCAGCTTTTGGTCCATAGCGGTACTCAGTGACTCAGCATCACTTTTTGTCTCCTGTTGTAGATTATGTAATAGTCTTGCACCAGCGCACAGTCATGCAGCACTAGTTAGATGCAGGTGCTTTCGTGCGTAAACACACACAAAACACATGTTTGTGATTAGTACTTAAACATTTAAAGGCTTACAAAACAAGCTTCTCTAATTTTACTTTCTTTTGGTGTAAAGCAATTCAAAAAGATTCAAACAGATGCTGATGCAGTTGGCTGTTGAACAAACATCCAAGGACTAGACACTGACAACACTTTGTTTCTGTTTTTCCCGCAGACGTCATTCACACACAGGGTCCTCTGGACGGCAGCCTGTACGCAAAAGTCCGAAAGAAGGAATCTCTGGACGCTACAGCCAACGGCCTCCCAGCTGCGGTTGAGCACGCCCTGCCCCCTGTTGACCACGCCCTGTCTGTGAGCAGCGACTCGGGCAATTCAACCGCCTCCATCAAAACTGACCGCACGGATGAAGCCAACCAACAGCCGGCACCAGTGAGCCAGCCGCCGGCCCCACAGCCCCTAAGCCCTGAGGAGAAGCAGGAGCTAGAGCAGCTGCTTAGTGGCTTGGAGGCTCCCATGCACCGGCCGGGATATACAAGTGGCCCTGGGGGAGGCGGAGGAGGGGGAGGAGGCGGAGTTCTTCACCTGGTCCCAGCTCAGGTCCATGTGAATGGACATAGCAACATTGACAGGGAGACTGACATCCTGGACGATGAGCTGCCCAACAGTCAAGAGGGCAATAGTGTGGACAGTCTGGGGACACTGTCCTCTTCGTTCGAAGGCCGGGCCACACCTGCTGATCTCTACTACCAACCTGAGACTGTCATAAATGGTCAGGACGCACCCTATCTGGAGAAGGGCATACAAGAGAAAACCCCAGAACCTGTGACATTCCTCTCTGGCTCCACCTCCAGTCAGGATCAAGTGGGTGACTCTGGACCCCTGTCCAGCAGCTATGCTAGCCAGAATGGTAGCATTTACCGCTCACAATCATTCGGTGCCACACCCAGCAAAGACTTTGAGCAGAAGTCTATGCCCAAAGCCCCTACCCGCACTACCAGTAGCAGAGATGCTGTCCAAAGGGGGCTCAATGTGTGGCAGCAGTATGGTGTCCCAGAGGAGCCAGTGACAGACGGCATTCATTTCGGCCCAGCACTGCAGACCCACAGCCTGCCTGAGTTTCCCCAAGCCGCTTCACAGCGAGAAATCGAGCAGTCCATCGAGACTCTGAACCTGCTGATGATGGACCTGGATCCGGCCCTTAGTAATAACACCCAAGTGCCCAAGTCTTTCAGTGCTCCATCCGGCGATGGAGTGGTGGTCACTACCCAGCCATCTTTCGCTCAGACGCAGGCTCGGCCCTCCTATCAGGCTGATGCGGCCATACATGCCCATTCGGGAACCTTTCCAGCAGGATTCAACCAGGTGCAGCAAAGGAACGTTCCATTTCAGCACACTCCATCTCCGGTGCAGCCCCAGCTCACAGAAGCACCACAGCAGGTGGTCAGCCTTCAGAGATCTGATGCATACCCCCTTTCAGCTGCTGAACACGATGGTCCTATTCCACTCCAATCCTCTGGGCCCTCCCCTACGGTTGGCGGTCTGCAGCTGAAGCCCCTCAATACATATCCTGCTAGCACAGTCTCTCAGTCCCCTGATCCACTGGAGTCAGACTCACATACTGTCCCGCACCGGAGCTATTCCTCTTCATCCTCCCCACTCCCCAGAGAGACCGAACCTGAGGACAGCAACTACAACCTGGAGGGGCTGGTAGCCCACCGTGTGGCAGGCAAGCTAAAACCTCTTTTAATCTTACATGCTGCAATTATTACTGTCAATTTGTTTTGCTACTTAAATGTGGTTACAACACTACATAATTAATGACAGTTACATAATGAATTACATTTGATTTGACCAGTCGTAAGTGCAACCTCTAACTGTGCGTTCGCATTATGAGGCGACAAGTCACTGTCATCCCAAATCTAGCTGACACATGTATAAGTTTACAAGTGTATACATTTCTCTTCTGTTTGGGGTCCTTGGACCCCCCTGTCTGAGACTGTTTCGAGGAATTTGTTGGAGCCAGTGATTTAAATTGCTGCGTCCCCGTCTCGCAATTCATTTGCATGAAACTGAGAAAATCTCAACTGAATTTGTCACTTGTAACTGAATTGCACCTGCAAATCTTCTTCACCTACAGGCATTGTCTGGTCACTTTTCACTCTGTCACCTGCTTATGTGAATTTAGGGCAAGGGATATTCATTCTGCCTCTTCACTCCATGAATGAGTTTGTCAAACCCCATAACAGGGCGTGAGGCAAAAGGTGGAATCAAAGGAAGCAAATCAAAGACAAATGCTTCCTGTCTTTTCTTAGCTACCCAGCTTTTTTAGGGAGCATGCACAGATTGGATAACTGGACTTCAGAGACACACACAGCCGTGTCTTTCTTCTGCGTTTGTGCGTTGGTGCTGACATGAGCTGAGTGAGATCACAAAGAGAGCATTGTGTAAAGTGTCGCTGGCTCCAGCTCTGCTATCAGGCCTTGTTCCTGCACTGTGGCCGTGCACACTCACTTTGCCAGAACACAGCGCTCGTACAATGCATCTGGAGAAGTACTTAAAAATCTGGTTCTGAAGCGCTGAACAGGGCCCCGTGTTCCCCCCCAAAACAAAGCAGCATAAAGATCAGCTGGAGATAATAGAGTAAGGATCACTGAATGCTCGCAGGACGTTCACATCTTGCTTCTTCATATCTTCACATCTTATTTAGTTTTGCACTGGGGTTGAGAGGCTAATGTAGCTAACAAGTAAGTTTAGCTTATACTCCTCCAATTAGCATAGTGCAAATTGCATGCCAAAATCATCAAACACTTGGCTTGGACTTGCTTATGTGGTTTCTAATGCTGTGTAACAAACAAATCTTTAAAAATGGATGAAAGTAGGGATGAAGTGATATGAGAATTGTGGGCCAATGCTGATATCTGATGTTTTTCATGTACATATCTGCTGTTACCAATGCATAAAAATGTATAAAATGCACCTGGATTAGCAGTAGAGACAGTATAACATTTATTTCTTTAGAGTTACATGTGCAACTATTAGTTGCAATTTTAGTGCAATAGCCTAACATTACTTACTTAAACATTCCCTTCTTCTGGATAATAATAATATGACATCAAGTGTCGGTATTAAATACTGGTCAGATCTAAACATCTGTACAATATCTATCTTTCTTAAGCAAATGTCTGTTGATACCAGTAAGATTCTGATATAATATTAGTAGTCATGTAGGTGTCATAAAGCCCTATAAATGTTACCTTTCAGTAAAATGTTACATTTTGAATCTGGGTTTTCGCTGAACTAATCCTTTAAGCCAAACATTATTTGTCCTTTCCAGTACTGAGGAGCATCTTGTCACAGTGTCGACTGAGGTTAAAGCATTTTGCATTTGTTAAGATTTGTCTGATGTCTCATGTGATCACAGTGCGGGTAGTTGAGTCAAATATAGCCTTTTTCTTATTCCCAGGCTTATTCCAGATGCAAGTCCTTGAAGTTATCACAAGTGTAATTGACCAGGACTGTTCAAATGTTTGCTTCACTGGGCAAAGATAAGAAAAGCAAACTACATAAGGAGTCTCAGTTTCAGCGTCTAGGAGCCTCAAGTATGAAGCTATACATTACTACAAAGTAGGGCTGTCACAAGCTGCGTACTGAGTGATAGGAATGGAGAATTTATTGCGGCTGAACACAGTTGCCCTCTAGTGGTGTCACTAGCAATGAATGGAAACCGTCAGACTGCATCTGTATTTACAAAGTGCTGTAAATATTGACTGCAGGCTGTTAGCAGAAGCCGGAACCTGTGTTGAGGAGTATCATGGAGGTTGTAGAGGTGAGATCCTAATAAGTAAAGCTGCTTTCTCTTTCATCTGGAATGGCTGTTAGGCCAGAAACGCTCTCTCCAGCCATACATGCCCCATCTCAGGCAAACATAAGCAGAGAGTTGTCTCAACTACGCTAAGCCTCTAACCTGACAGAAGAAACACTCTTCATAAGGCAAACATGGTAAAACTCCCAAGACTATCACATGTCTCTGTTATTAGCATGCTTTGACCTGTGTTGGCACAGATAAATGTTTGTAAAAAGCAAGCGACCGCAGGAGAGACAGATGCTTTTGGGCTTCTTTTCCAGTTTTCTCACATTCAATCACTGTTCCTTGCGAGCACTTAGCATGTTCTCCATATCAGACCAGGCCCTATTGGGGATTATGGGAACACTTTGCTTGCGTGTGTTCTCCGAGGCAGGCTCACACAGATAGAGCTGATTGTCTTAAAGGCAAATGCAGGGTAAGAACATACCAGCGCTTCAGAATGATTAAAATATGGGGTTTTGAGTTCCACCCGCTTCAGATTTTTAAGTATCAATGCCACAGTGAAGGGACAAAATACTTAATACTGTTTTTGCTTTTGTGCTCTTAGATTACATATGAATAAGAAGTCCATGCTTATCTAGGATGACCATTATTCTTTGTCTGGAAAGTAAGATGATTACATTTTAGGCTTGTCTTTTCAGGCCATTGTTAAAAGGGAATTCCACCATTTTTTTAAATTTAAAAAGTTAAGATGTAAACAAAATCAGTCAGAGTGGTTTGATGTGAAATGCATCATTCTAAAGAAACCTGCCTAGACAAAACAGTGGTGATAAGAACCAGACGTCTGATAGATTAATGCCACTAAAAGCTCATATAAAGTTATTGCATGAATTTTTATGAATATGTTGCTTGATGCATAAGACGTTGTTTTACTATAATTTGGGGATAATATCCAAAAAATGTCTTTATTTGTATAATAGACATGATGACCCCTGGTTCCTATAACCACCACTGTAAAGAAATATTATTTGGTAAGTTTCTCTACAGATAACCATTTCACATCATATCACTCTGCACAACTTTGTTTACATCACAACCCTTGGATTATGCCATGATTTGGAAAAAAATGGTGAAATTCTCCTTTAAACAACATTAAAGTTTAATTTTCTTTTTTTTTTTTTCAAAAATTGATTTTTTTTCTTCTCTCTTTCTCCATCTGTATTCATTCTTCCTGTATTTGGACTGCTCATCTTATCATCACCTCCTCTCCACCCTCCTCTCCACCTTTCTTTGTCAC
The DNA here is from genome assembly GCA_023558415.1 of Piaractus mesopotamicus. Classification (NCBI taxonomy): domain Eukaryota; kingdom Metazoa; phylum Chordata; class Actinopteri; order Characiformes; family Serrasalmidae; genus Piaractus; species Piaractus mesopotamicus. The sequence goes on along the minus strand of JAILXH010242225.1, from coordinate 56,121 downwards.
CTCCTGCTGCCCTCCATCATCCCTGTGCTCCTTCCCTCCCTCCTGGTGTAGAGTACACTGCCCGCATCCGCCAACTCACTGACCCATCTGACCGAACTCCTCAACCTGACCACCGCCGCCGCTCTCTCTCCTTCTCTGGTTGGTCCCTCTCCCTCTCTGTCTGTCTGTTTCTTTCTGTTTTTCCATCTCACTCGCCATCTCTCACTTTCTCTCCTTCTGCCATAAATCTCTGTTTTTCTCTTTCTCTTCCTTTCCATCTTTTTCTCTCACTCTCTCTGTTTTCCACTTTTAACATTTCTCTAATTCTCAATCTTTTACTTTATTTGAATCTTTCTGTCTCTCTATAACTACCTCTTACTGCACACTGCACAAAAAATTAGGTCTTGGCAAGTGGAACATATAAATCTAGTCAATATATCTCATATTTTTCATTTTGAGAAAATATTATTAGGTTATGCAACTTATTTCTAGATGTTTTTAAGTCATTTTATCTAGAGAAATTATCTTATTTCGGACATGCAGTCCTCAGGACTGATTCTTATGTCACTCACTCACTCATCATCTAAGCTGCTTATCATGCTGGGTTGTGGGAGTGCTGGAGCCTATCCCAGCGCTCAATGTGTGGAAGGCAGAAAACACCCTGGACAGGTCACTAATTAAACTAAAAGGTTAATAATTGGTCAACTTTATTTCAATAGCCTACTACAGATGCCCATCTTGCATTTAACTTAAGTTCAGCTAAATATCTATTTAATTCACCTTACTTTTCCTGAACCCTTACCCTACCCTAACCCTAATATTTTAACCTTAGCCTCAACCCAAAACCTCATGCTGGTCTTAAACTTAACTGTGGTACTAAAGCTAACTGCAATTCTAACACTGTTAAGTTCCAACAGATAGTGTTAAAAATTTTGAACATCTATAGATCTATTGGAGGCTATCCAAATAACATCGGGCCAAATCATTTATAATGCTCTTACAATAATGTCATATTCGATATCGTCTGATTTAAGATGATTTCACTTACAAAGATATACATTTTTGCAGTGCATCATTCTGTCACCGTGTAAACATGTTGATCCATAACAGCACCTTTGTGTGAAATTTCACTTTATTTTCTCTCCAACTTCCCCCTCAAATTAACTCTCCTCTGTAAGACATGAACTGACACTGGCCTTTTCTGCCTTCTGTTAGTCTGAGTTCCAAGCGTTTGCACCCGTTTGGGTCTCGCAGTTAGATGAAGACCCCAACAAACTAATTGCATTTGTATTAGTGGCTGAGTGAAGGTTTCACAAGAGTGAGACGTGCACAAAGGCCACTCTGTCTGCGTCCGCCGAGTGCATGTCACAAGATACAGTTTGCCAAACTAGGCGAACAATACGGAGCCGTAGAGACACAGGATTCTTTCAAGGCCTCTCCCCCACGTCTGCTGTAGCATTTAGGAGTGGGACAAAGCGTAATAAATCCTACTCGGTCCCTGAACCACTGTACAGCCCTTATCTGCCATTAGGGAATAAATGTCTAGGACATGAACTGCATTTTATCCTCACTGTACAGCAGCCAGATGCCAGCTTCCGCTCAGCTCTTCCGACTCACATCAACTTCAACAGAGGCTCCACAATAGCCTGAAAGTAGGCTAAGGATCTCTTAGACCTCATCCCAGATAACATTTCTCTGTTGCAGGAAAAAGAGTGAGCTCTTTTATGCCTAGAGAAGTGAATGAAAAGGGAAAAAAAAACTTTTGTCCTTTCCTCTCCTGTGGCTCCCGCGCAGATTGGTTGAAGATGAGAGGGAAAAAAGGCCTTGGGATTTCTCTGCTGCTCCAGCTTGAGCGCATTAGGCCTGCACGGTTGCCGAGGAAACGGTAACAGTGTTTGACACGCACAGCTGTGGAGCAGTGCTGTGTCATTCCGTCTGTTTTGCATGTTTCTGGTCCTGGCTTGAAGAGGGACGACTCTTCCAGGGCCCGTTGACGGGCCAGGATCCAGATCCGTCCTAACATCGGCCTCTCCTCCCAGATCAATAAATCCAAGGTCTTTGTGTTTGACATCACTCTTGGATACGGCCTCCAGAACTGCGAATAGGCCGCAGATGGATGGTGCTGTATGTACAACTTTGTTTTGACTGTTAGGAGTCCCTCTCTTTGTAACACCATGACACGACCTTATCCTAATCCATCTATTTTGTTGCCAGAAACCATTTAAATGGTCAGATTTACAAAATTTTCCTCTTACCATAATCCGTAATGGTAATCTAGCAACTTAGACATGTTTAATGTCAAAAATTTCCTTCTTTAGCTTTTCGCTGGAGCTGCAGATAGGTAACAAAAAATAAAAAATAAATGGATAAACAAAGTGAGTGCTTACAGATGGGTGTGCTGCATGATACAGTTAAGCAGCTAACATCCTGACAAATGCATGGAAGTGTACATTCAGTGCACTAGTGCATTAGTGTGATATGTAATGAAAAACAGATGAGCAACTGCTTCTCAGGTGACTGCGACTGTCAAAGGACATGATAAGACTGTGTCAGCATTAACAGTCTGGCCACAGCTGCACTGAGAAGAAGGGCATAGACTCCCCATTCCAAAGATGAATGCACATGCACAAACGGAGAGTGTTGCAAAAACCATAGGCACTGGTCTTCAGTGATGTGGAAAAAAGTAATGGTCAGATGAGTCGGTGTTCACTATATTCTCCACAAGTGGGCGAGTGCATGTGTGGCTTAGAGAACCAAGAGAACACTTGAATACTTGAATACTTGGTCATACAGTGAGGAGCTCCAGTGGCTCTGTTATGGGCATTTTGCTGGGTCCACTCATTCCCTTATAGGAAAATGTCACTGGCAATCAATTTAAGGATATTCTGATGAATCATTTTTATCCTATGATGGAATATTTATATCCTGATGAGCTGCAAAGACTACCATCCATGCCAAGGTGCTTTCAAGCTGTCCTGGGAGCTTGTTGTGACCGAACACCTTACTTTATGTTTGTGCATGCATAAATCATCACACATCTACCAAAAGCATGCGGAGTTGTTTGTCTCAAATAGCGTCTAACAGTTAAATGCATCTCAAGCAGAATTGAATAAATGGTTTCTGACACTGAGTGACTGATGTAAAATGTAAAAAAAAACCAAAAGTATGTTAGGTAGTCAATAGTAACAGCCTTGAAGCCTGAATTGTGTCCATTCTTATATCCATAGATAAAATGTCATGTGTCAGCTTCCATTGCTTCCGTTATCAGCATTAGCCTTATATATCCAGTGCAAAACTAAAGCTGCAATTGGGCTAAAAGGAAAAATGTGTAAATTGTGGCCAAACTCTTGCTTTAAATGAGCATGCTCTCTTATGACTGGCATTGTGGCTTTGGGCCTGGCTCCAACAGCCACAGTGCCCACTAGTCCCTGAGGAGGAATTGATGGCACTGGAGATGTGGACGCACCAGTGTGAGCAGCTATTGGTCTTTGTGCTGTGGCTTGGAGCTGTGGACACACCACGAGGCTCACTTGCTCCATGACCGGGAGAGAGAGCTGGTAAATATTTTGCTCGAGCTGTTGCCTGGTTTCCGAAACACTCTGTTGTCTCACACCAGGGTGTGTTTCTGCACGCCCCCGTCTGGGGTGGACTGCAGTGGGATGGGAACAGGGCTGTGTATGACTATGCAGGCTGATTTGGAGACAGCTGGGCTGGTCTGAGGACCTGTCTCATGTGGATCGCAAAGGGAGGGGGGGGTCTGATCTTGGATCAGCTGCTCTCTCTTTATGTAATGGAATTCTTTAGTGTGTTAAGTGTAAAAACTAAACCTAGATCACCCTGTTCGCATACATTTGTTTTTTTCTGTGTTTTACAAAACATTTGCATGTTTTTTATTGCATTTAAAAGCCAGTTTTATTGTGGCAGTACAGTTTGAAATGAAAGAAGCTGCAGTTGTGGCTATTATATCTCAGCACGGCCGTCTCTGTGGAGAGGTGTGAATTGTTTGTACAGCTGGGGGTACCTCATCCCCCTCCTGGTTTTACCTATCATTGCTTGCTAGCAGCTCAACAGAGAGTCATAACTTTTCTACCACAGAGAGCCAATAGTGTCCTAGTTGATCTAGTAACAGAGTTAAAAAGAAAAATGTTTTATTTGATTACATTAGTGAAAATGCTATAGTCAATCAGAAAAAAGGTTAAGGATTAGCAAGTCATTGGTGAGTATGGGTGAGCCATTTTTATGTTAAATTTTGCCCTCTCTTTTGCCCTTGATATTTCAGTACATAAATGACTTTGGTGCTTACTAAACATCCATATTTACAAAGACCAGAGCTACTGGTGAGAGTGTCCCTTTTTTACTTCTACCTCTGCCACTAGTAGCGTAAGAATTTTACACAAATCCTGTTTGCTTTATAGATGCTGCTTTTGGTATCAAACGTGACTTGATGAAAAAGAGCTTACAGCCTGCTTTGAGGTCGATCCAGAGTGTTAGCAGCCAAAGCACATTACCCAGATGTGAAGATAAATTCGTAGCATTTCTCTGATGTGCTACTGAAAATCAGGGCTGTTTCAATGAGTGCATTGTTTGTGGTAAACACTTCCAAACAGGCTTCAATTGTTAGATTTTAAAGCCCTTTGCGACTTTAATAAGAAAAAGAACAGTCTTTAAAGGTCATTGGTAGTTTCTGTGAAGCGCTTTGTGACTATTATTTGCAAGAGATTTGTACTGACTAAAGGTTACCGTGTTGTTGTTGGTGGGGTTTGCAGGTGTCCAATCCCGAGAGATGTCCCCGGATGAAGACTCAGCGCCAGGACGACGCCGGACTACAAGCGAAGGACAGTCCCATGAGAAAGATGAGAGCCCAACCCATGTCCGTTCTCCCATTCGCTGTATTTCCCCAGAATTGGCCAATACAATCGCTCTGAACCCAGGGGGCCGGCCTAAGGAGGTAGACTTAGAGGCCCACGTGCCAATTTTTTGTCTGAATGATATATCTGTGGATTTTTGAGCTGACTTGAAATCTTGGTATATGACTTATGCCTTTTTTTCATACGAATTTGTTGTCACAAGAAAACATGGGCAATAAGTTGTGGGGGTTTGGTTTCTGTTTATATGTGTACATGTGCATGCAGACACATGTATGACTGTAAATGTGTATTTGTGTGTGTGTGTGTGTGTGTGTGCGTGTGTGTGTATTGACCTGTCTTCTGTTCATCTAGGGACACATGCACAGTTACAGGGAGGCCTTTGAAGAGATGGAGGGGGGTCCCAGAAGCCCCCCACCAGTTATGGGCGGTGAGGTCTTCCCCCAAACCCCTGCCTTTCCCGTCTCGCCACAAACCCCTTACTTCAACCTATGTAAGTTCCCCAACTGAAGGAGGAGGGTGCCATAGAGCTGAGGTCGTATAGCCTGTAGAAAGATAAATAACTGCTCAGTGGGCATCTAATATAGTCCCATAGACACAGTGTGGAGAAGAGTTTCAGTTCACAGTGTGAAGCAGCAACATAATCCACCTGTCAAGCTCTAGTGAGGCATGAATGTAGTCAATTTAGGCTGTACATATCAGTATTACTCTTAGTACCACATGCATTGTTCTAGATTATCTACAATATGCATGTCCTTAGGTCATGTCTAGTGACCTCAAATGAACAATTATCACATCACTTAAGCAATTAACCTGGAAATGTTTTATATTGTAGGTTATGCAGTGTTGCTTTAATAGTGATGGTGATATATTTTGACAAATACACTATGTCAGTGTGGTGGTGGGTCTCTTTTCTTTAAGAATAACCTCTTTATTCCTCTTTCTCCACAAGAATCTTTAAGGGTAAAGCAGTATTAACAACCTGTCTATAAGCCAACAATAGGCAGTGCTGCGAATAATAGCCGAAGCACAGTCCTACCTCTGGGACATTATGTAAGGCCCAGATTATCACTCACAGATGAGTAGAGGCCGTGGATGTTAGAAGTTAGACTAAGTTCACGTGCAGCATAATGCTCTCCAGCAAGGCTTGTTCTTTGTGTGCCGATTACTGGCGAATAGCTTGCATTTTGTTGGCTCATAGACATTCCTAAAGGCTCTGACAAGAAAGACTCGTCACTCTCTCCTGTTCCCCAGCAGTCCTCATGTTTGAACAATGTGTTGCCATTAACAGTTTGGAATACTTGAGTGAGACCATATAACCATCAAACTCTCAAATACGCAGCCCACCAAACGTTTATGGACACCTAGCTTTTCAAAATGTTTTTAAATGAGCATGTTTTCCATATCACAAATGTCAATATTTTTGACAGTGCTACCTTGGGAATAATACCAAAGCACATTTTATCTTGTTGTTGTGATGTCAGCGGTGTTTAAACCATCTTTGAGGTAAAAGAGTTTCAGTGTGTGCGTTTAATAGTAGCTTTGAAAAGAAAACTGTCAAATCACTATTTAGGCAAAACCTGCCCTGCATTTCCTAACAAAACCTTTTCAGATATTTTATCATAATTGAAAAGTAACAGTTCAAATCAATCATTACTCACAAAATTACAAAAGAAGGCAAAGTGTCTCCTTTTGACAAGCACTGGCACTCATATACATACACTCACTCAGTAAAAGTTCCTTTTAGAGAAACCAGGATAGCTCAGTTTTAATCACCTCTTACCTCATCTTACACCCTACACCCATACCTTGCCATTGGGCCTTTACAACTGCCTCATAAAAGCCTCTTTACAAGGTCGCAATGTGCAGACCCCCTCAAAAAGCTAGCGTCCGACGCACGCACTCGACCTGCTCTGTTTTCTTTGGCCCTCTGCTGCATTTCTACTTACCAGACATGGCGTCTGAAACCCGTCCAAGCCCTGCTGCTTTGGTTGAAATTTTACCCCAAAGCTGCCTTACACTCAGCACAAATCCAGTCGTTCTCTAGAGCGCCGCTGTCACGAGCGCCTAAATGAGGCTTGACAAGACTTATTGTAATATCAGTCTATGAAAATAGAAAAATATGATTTTTCAGGCATATTGCTTTTATGAGGCACAAGCTAGGGATATTTGGTGCACATTTTACGTTTCAGCACTTCATAAAGCGCTTTGCGGTGTTTTCTGGTGGAATTGCGCTAATGGCAAAAGCATTCTCGCGGCAAACGTGGACTCTTCAGGGTTTTTAAAGGCGAGTAGGGGGGGTGCTTTCTTTCCCCCCCCTTTGTGGATTTGTGGGGAGCAGGAGATGGTGTAGGTTGTTTTTTCTGGTTGGTGTAAAGAAGCCCACATGCTCCGAGAGCCACTTTAAAGCAGCAGCATCACTGCGGCCCCCTTCTCCTGCAGTGAACCGGAGGACCACTGAGTTCTCCGTTAAACCCTCACCCCTTACCCCCCCCAACCCCTTTTCATGTTGGGCAATTTAGGCTGTCATACAAAGAATTGTATGGGATTCTTTGGTAAGTGGCGGATGCACGTACTGTTCCAGCCCCCACTGTGTCCCAGTGTCAAACCTGCCCCAGGCCTCATAGCCACTGCACAAATCTGAACCCCCGCTGCTTCAGCAGGCATGCATGTGGAGAGCAGCACTTATGATCTGACATGCACAGATAGCAGGGATGGAAGAGCAGCGTAAAACCACATGGAAAACATTTAACATTGTTAAAATTTTAATAACTGCATATCACTGCTGTCCAAAAAAACATGCATGTACAAAATGGTAACTTTACAGGAGAAAGCAAAACGTTCTTAAATTTTAATACAAATTCACATCGAGCGTTTGTATTAGACATTCATCATGACATTTTACAAAATGTAAAAGATAGATGCCATGTTTAAATGATGAAATAATAAAAATAAAAATATATAATTTTTTTTGGGTAGCTATGATATAACTGGGAATTAATTTTTGTTATTTTGTAGTTGTTTTTTGTCAGTGTAAAAATTATGTATAAGTTTCAGTTAAAAGCCAGTATAATACTTTGGTTGAATTGTTTTTTAAACGTTTTCAGTATATTTTATCAAGATTGTGACAATCCTGAAAACAAAGTTTGTGAAAATAAAAGTATCATATTGTTCAATATGAATCAATTCCATACACATAGGTATCAGACAATACATTTAACAGACTGGAGTAAATAAAGCGCTTAGTTTAATAATGATTACATGGCATATATAATAAAAAATATACAAGCATGTCCTCATTAAAGGCAGACCCTCCATGCTCTGAGAACATTGCCTCGTGAGCATATATTAGCCTGTGGGTAGCTTATTATTATGAAATATTGTACTTTTATAATGTCGGATGCTCTAATGAAGTGAAAATGGAAACATTAACAAATTAACATAAGACAGATTTTCAGGCGCTCCATATGATTTTTTTTCAAATCAAGATACCACTGTGTCATATTGGACCGGATTGTTGAATGTTGTGAATCATTACAGCCTTGCTAAAAAACAGGATCATTGCGGTCACTGATGTAATGGGAAACTTCTATATTGTCCCATCCCTTACACCCACTACACAAACACTAGCCCATCACTGAAGTGGGCAGGATTTTAATCAAGCCCAGAGTGATGTTTCAATCTACATGAGTGCTGCTCTCTGTTCTACTCATCACCTAGACTTCAGTACTTTTCTACTTTTTTCCATTCTTTATTCCATCTATTTTTTGTTTGCTGGCACTACTATTCACCGCTACTATTGCTGAGCCACTTGTCTTTTGTAAGAAAGTGAATAATGGCACCGAGGTGATTGTGCGTTTCAGTGTTGTGTTGTGTAACGTGTTTTGTTAAGGCGTGGTCGTCTGCATGATATGACATGCTGTGTTATTGTTTTGTCAGTGCGCAGACTCACTGTGAGTGTTGAACCTAGCGTGTTCACACTTAGAACTGGGCAGTTGCATGGCCTAGCCAGCGAGCATGAGGCATTTGCACAATCCCCAGTTGAGTCACTATAAAAACTCTAGATCAGGGGTGCCCAATTCTGGTCCTGGTGATCCACCGCTCTGCAGAGTTTAACTTCAATCCCAATCTAACACTCCTGATCCAGTTAATGAAGGCCTTCAGGGGCATCTGAATATTGGAGCCAGGTTTGTGGGACCTGAACCCTAAAGGGAGTTAGATCTCCAGGATTAGGATTGAGCACCCCTGCTCTCTATAGATATCTTAACAGCATTGGATCTGTATTTTTTAAGAAAATAGTTTTGCTGCTGTTAACCCCTTAAACCTTAGGCTAATTATTGAGTTATTAACATATGTGTCAACCTTAAGAGACAGTAAATCTTATATTTAGTTTCAAAACTGTAAAAAATCACTGATACTAGTATAGTACATTTCTACTATTAAAATCCTTAGCAATTAATCCAGTTTCTTTCCTGTGATAAATGCCTGTGGTGATTACTTTGTACAGAATCAGACAATTTTTTTTTTTGTTATTTGACAGTTAAATGGCTAAACAGTGTCTCACATGCAGTTAAATATAAATTCAAAGGCAATCAGAGAGAAACTGAGAGAGAGCTGAGTTAGATTGTGTTATGGGATGAGCTGACAGAACAAAAAGTCTCTGATGATGTAGCTTCATCTGCAAAGTGAGAGAGGGGAAAATGTATCTTTGCTAATGAATTTTTAAGTAAGTTACAACCCAGACACAAAACTCTAATCACGCTTTTTTAAATTGTGTCGAGTGAGGCTTTGATGTCCCGTTTCTCACATGAAGTGATAAATCAACGTGACTACACTCCAATCTCGCCAGCCGCAGTCTGATCAGGGCTCAGTTTCGAAAAAGCATCTTAGTGTTAAGATCATCTTAGCTGGTAGAGAGAGAGTTTAGTGTGATGCTCACTCTACCATTTAAGAATCATCTTTGTGCTAAGATGCTTTTGTGAAACCCAACCCAGATTGTTTTTCAGCCTAGCAACCATAATAAAACAGAAAGTGAAAAACAAATCTGAGCATGGCTGAATTCTTGATGTTAATTGGCCAAAGTTTATAAGTTTATGGGGAACCTGTATTAAACCAGATTTCATGTATTTTATACATAGGCAAATCGTATGGGCTGACACCTTTATATTAATCATGAGACTTATTATTCCACAACAATAATTTGGAACAAACAATGAAATGTTGTTATGTAAAGTTATGTAGCTAAAAGAGTAAGAAATAGTGTGAGTCCAGGGTTTTAGGGGTTAAGCACATTGAACAACAAGTGGTCTTTGGAATAGTGATTGAGCTTATAACTTCCCTTCTCCTCCACATACTGTGACCTTTTAGCAAGTATGTGCAGATCTATGCTGTTAAGACAAATGACCTGTCTAGTCATTATGCTGTATGGTAAACTCTCTGTGTTTTCTCTCTCTCTCAGGCCGATCTCCTCCAGGTTTGGCTAAAACACCCCTGTCCTTCCTGGGCCTGAAGCCACACAACCCAGCTGAGATCCTTCTGAACCAGACAGGCTCAGGTGAGCTGATGTGTCCATGCACACACACACACACACATTCGACTTAACAGAAAGCCTCTTAGCACAGCACTAGCCGCTCTGGGCAGCCGACACTATAACGTGTGAATGAAAAGAACTCCAGTCCAGGGCAGCCTATAAAACTGACCTTTCACTTCTCTTTTATGACTCTCTCGCCTGCTCACTTTCTCTGTCTTAAGCAATGAGCTCATAATTCCCTGTAAATGAAACAGCCTTCGTGTTTCATATGTGGTTACATTGGCTGGATCTCAGCCTGAGTATGTGTATGCTACACTGTGAATGAACATGTGAGAGGGTGAAAAGTAGAGAGGGAGAGAAGGCGGGGGAGCTTTATTGCTCTCCTTCATGGGAAAATGCATAAAAACAGTCATCAAAAGCTTGGCTTCCGACTTTTTGAGCTTGATATGTACATAGCCAACAACAGCCATATCAGAATATGAGAAGATCCCTAAAATAGGAGCTGATAAAAGAGGCTTTGGAATGTAGAGTTCTTTTTGAAGATGTCTTAAGGAGCTGGTGTGGCTGAAACCAGGAGTGTAAGAGGAGCAGGAGCAGAGAGAGTGAAAGAACTGTTTGATTTGTCTGGCTGGCTGAAGAAGCTGTAGCTTCTGTCTTTAACGCTGCACTAGTTTGAGGACTGTTCCTAAACAAGATAAAGCTAATTTAAAGCTAATGCTTGTAAGACCTTTTAATACTTGCCCTTTTTCTTTTCTCCTCTCTCTTCTCTTTTTCCGAAGTTAGCATTGCATGCTTTATTTGTTATTATGCTCCACTTGTCTAATATGTATAAAATTGCTATATCTCTTCCTCTCTTTAATATGCTCACTATCTATCCTGCTCTTTTCATCAATGCCTGCTTTCTGCCTTTGTCCAAACCCTTCTCTTTCTGTTTCTGTCTGATTTTCTCCTGGCTTTCCCCCTCTGTTGGTACAGAGAGTGAGGGAGAGGAAGGTAAGGGTTTCATGATGAAGAACAGTCTTGTCATTCCACTGTCCAGTCCATCCCCATGTGCTTTAGTTTCACCAGTGATTTCACTTTTGCACTCAATCCATCTTCAAGCCTGGATCACTCCATTGTCCCAATGAATCACACTAGATTGCGCACATTCCGCATAGAGTGCACATATTCACTTTGTTTGTGTCCTTCATAGCGGAGGAGTTAGAATGAACATGGATTCTTGACTCTCAGTGTGTCAGAGATCAAGGCCCTTTTTTTGTTGTAATAACGACACAGCTCTTTAACAGGGACCTCTATGTCGCTTTGAGAGCCAACAGATTGGCCTGTGGATGCTCTCTGTAAACATGATTCCTCAATCAGGGTACAGTAAAGCAGATGTCTCTCATCTTGAACAGATTTCATTAGCTTCAATAGACAGGTTAGCCAGGGGCCAGCAGAGGAAAAGCCCTCAGCTGTTTACACCACATAGAGAGATCCTAACTGCACCTAGTGAGAGTGGCCAGGATCCGTAGCCAATGTGTTTCTCAACCACACATCTTTCAGAAGTGTTTTATGTGTGTCCTGTTACTGTAATTATTATTATGATGATATAAATTAAGCAAGGCTTCAAATTATAGCTTTTAAGTAGATTCGCACCAAAATGAAATTTCCTGGCTGAAACCGAAATTCATAACACATGCGGATAAAAATGGAAACCATCTTTTTATGCTTTTGAATAAACAAACAACTACAAAGCACTAAAGAAAAAACCCTTTTATTATTAAGAACTGCTTCCAGTGAGACAAAACTGGCTACAAACGTAAAATAAACATACTAAAATTATTATGTACAGTATGTACAGAGTGTGCCACCAAATCCAACATATTCAACGACAGAGAACGGCTGGTTATTTAAGGCATTGAATTCCATTCTTTTTTAGTTAGATTTTATACTTTGACACTGCCTTTTGTGACTTTTTATGGGCTTTTTAAATCTGAGTCTAGAAGCAGCATTGGTATGCTCACAGGATCCTTTCTGCTGTTTTCTGCACTTTGAGTGGGATTGAGTTTTACTTGTATTGGAGAAGTTCTTGAGCATCGTATCCTCTCCAGGTACTCGACATGACTAGTGAATACAAAAGACTTGTCTAATTTCCCTTAAAGAAGCTGTGAAATAGATCCATACGGCCGACTGTTTTTTCTATTGATCTGCTGACACTCTGTTTGAACAGGTTTTCATTATCATTCAAATGATTTGTGACACTTCATTGTAGACCTATTTAAGTTTTGGGGGCAGGGGGGCAGGGGGGCTTTTGGCCAAAATATTATGCTTTTTTTTTCTTTTGGCCCAAAACCAGTAGTTCCACTTTTGACGACTTTCAGCCAAAATGTTTTGGGAGCCAAATGTCGGTGCATCCTTACTTTTAAGTTTCCAAGGCTGATCAGAACTGTGTAGTGTCTGTGTCATCCTTCAGCACCATCAGCCATGTTTCAGCTGTGGAATGTTGGAGCGCAGCATGCTGTCGGGTCTCCAGCAAGTGACGAAACCTGTGTGTGTGTTTGCAGAGCCTCGGAGCTACGTAGAGTCTGTTGCCCGGTCAGCAGCAGTGGCTGGAGGGCAGCCATCCTCACCCGTGTCTCCCATGTTTGACAGCAGCAGCTTGGCCAGAGGAGCCGCCCCCTCTCACTCCTTCAACACCCCACTGTCTTCCAGCAGCCCTGTGCAAAGCCCAGAACTGTGAGCGCTGATGACTTTGATGACTGTGCTCTCCAAAAATGTTTAGAACAGTTTTTTTCAGCCCCAGTACTTAGTTCATGAAGGGCTGACGTGTTTAATCAGACATGTTAGAGGATTAAAACCCTCTATTATTCAGTAAAGATGGGCATTTTTAGGCAAAATCCTTAATACATTTTTAGGACATATCAAGCTTCCATGTGCACAGAACAGGAAAAAAACTTGCTCAGCTGAAACTTTTGAATGTATTTACCATTTACAGTAGTGCAAAGCAATAACATTACAGTAATGACAGTCATAATTGTACAGGCATGTCTTTCATTGACTACACTTGTGGCAGTTGTTTTTGCAGTAATCTGTAGCCTAGTATTAATAATAAGCCCTGCCCACCAGCCTACATTTCTCTTTAGAAAGTTTAAGATGTTAGTGAGTCCTGCCGTGGTTGTTACTAATAGAGAATTTATTCCTCTCCCAGAGAGCATCCAGTGGCTGATAGTGGAGTGGGCCTGAGCACCCCATCATATGGAGCAGTGGACTCTGTGTTCCGTCCTCCACCCTCACAGACCACATCCCACACCGCAATGCCCTCTTACTACACCACCCCTGGCAGCCTGACAGGCAGCTATATCAGTCCTGATCTCAGCCCCTCCTCTCCAGAGCCTGTTCAAGTTAATGCCATAGGTGCCAAACCTGCCCTGAGCAGTCCCGGCACACAGCACCGAACCTTATCAACCAACACCTCATCCAGCCCCATCCTTCAGAACAGACTGGCCAGTCAGGACAGTCTAATCCTGGACCGGCAGCCATCTCCGCCCAACAGCCTGGACCGACAACCATCACCGCCCAATGGCTATCAACCTGGAGTGTCCAGCAGTCCCCTAATGGGTAGACATGGTATGGTTTCCCAGGCAACGCAAAGCAGCCCGATGCTGAGCAGACAGATGCCCATTAGTCAGGGGACGCAGAGCAGCCCCACTTTAGGCAGGCAAGCCCACCAAAACAGCCCGCCAATGGGGTATCAGCCGTCCCTCGTCCAGTCCATTGTCCAGCCCAACCAAAGCAGCCCTGTGCTGAGCAGACAACCGTCTTCATCCCAGCCCGCACAGAGCAGCCCCGTCCTGAGCAGACAGACCTCTCTCACTCACCCTGGCCAGGGCAGCCCTGTCCTGGGCCGCCATCCCTCTGTGTCCCAGGTGAGTCATGGCAGCCCAAGCCTAGACCGGCACCCCATGTACAGCGGCTACACCACCCCAGATGAGCGACACGGGGCACTGTCCCGCCAAAGCAGCAGCTCAGGGTATCACCCTCCCTCCACACCATCCTTCCCTGTGTCACCTGCGGGATATCCTGACAGCCTGGGCTTCAGACAGGGCAGTCCGGGCCTGCAGCCGCAGCTGCCCGAGAAAAGGCGTATGTCCAGTGGGGAGCGGCCCAACGGCGGCCTGTCTTACGGCACTCTCAATGGGAAAGTGTCCTCACCCATGTCCAGCGGAGGGAGTACTCCGAGTGTCCATTTCTTCCATACGCTTCCTGATTTCTCCAAACTTAACATGTACGGTAAGTAGGGGTGTATAAAAGTGTCGGAAGTAGAGGTGGACAGTATGACAATATTTATCATGATTGTTATAAAGTACATCACAGTATGCTTTTCTAAATATATCATGGATATTGCCAGTACTTCAAGAACAGTAACCAAATGCATGTTTTGTTATCTTAGAGTAACTGATAGGCTTGTTTAGGCCTTTTAAGCCTGCATAACTTGGCAGTGCAGGACAGCATGTGAAACGTTGAACAAAAATCATTGTATTTATTGTTTTTGATAGTATTTTTTTATGTGTCATTACTGGTTCTTCTGTGTCTGTTATTAAAAAAAGACAGATTATAATGCATATTTGGTATCATGATGTTAGATTTTTGCCATATCTCCCATCCCAATCTGGAGGTGGCTGTTCTGCATTGATTTTGCAATTAATTAA
>JAILXH010242225.1:24874-35239 GCA_023558415.1 Piaractus mesopotamicus | reverse complement strand
TCTCTCTCTCTCTCTCTCTCTCCACCAGGTTGCCTTTCTGCATTAGTGTACCAGCACTCCATTACTCCACTGGCTCTGCCTTGCAAACTGGTGATACCCACAAAAGGTAAGAAATATGTGTAGATAAATATTTGTATGTACATGAGGCCTTTTAAACATGACCCCACTTTGGTCACTCTGTCATAGTGATGTATGGTTTCTTTGCTGGTGTGACTAGTTCCTGAAGTGACCACAGGGCCAGGGCAGCTGGTAGTCTTCCTCAGCCAGCTGTTAGGTGTCATGCAGGTTTGAGAGGAGCATGGGACTGGGTAACTCGTCCATGCTCTCTTAAACAGTAAGTGGCAAGGTGTGAGAAAGGCATGTAGAGCCCCAGCAGGGTGAGAATTCCCTTCAGGGCAGTGTGAGCTCATAGCTAGTGTTGGACAACTATTGACTTCACTCTCCCTTTTCTAGCTTGTCATTCACAGTGATTTAAGATTTTCACATTTTTAGTTACAAGCAATGCGACTTCCTTCAGAATGAACCGTTATAGCAGGTGCAGTTATCACCAGAATTAATTTGTTATAGAATTTAGTTATTACTGGCAATAATTTGTTATAGAATTTAAATGTAAATGTAGGCCATTATGTAACATACTATGCAATTAATAATGCACATTGAGCATAATGACAATATCTAGAACTCTAGGATACAAAATAATCACAAAAACATGTAAATTGATTGATTAATGAGAATAATAATTCTAGACTTCTTAGGGTTAAAAAAAGAATCACAAAAATATAACGCTATGACACTGATCTGTTGATATTTGTCAGCCCTATCATTGAGAATGGGAGGTCAAATAGCAGTGAGTGTAACAGAACGGGACTGTGAATATCTACGTTCTTCCAGAGAGAAAGACAGGACACACTGCCCAGTAGAGAGATCTCCTTAGTAGTGGACACAGTCGAGGTTGTTTTGCAGTTCTTCCATAGTGTTGCTTTAATCTTGTTTTCACGTAATGTTCTAACATGTGCCTGATGTGTTTTTGCAGATCCCCATGAAGAGATCCCAGAGGTTGCCACGCCAGTCAACCCAGCCACAGAACTGCTCAAACAGGGCGCAGGTAAACAGACACTGATCGTTTGTGTTGTCACTCATTTAACAGATGCACTTTTTCTAAGTGCTTGTTTCACTTTCTCTCCGAGTCTGTTATTATTGCAAGATCCTACACTCTCAGAAAACCAGTACTGTCCATGGGGTGGTACCCTTCTTGTCACAAGGGGTGGTACACTTAGAGACACGTCTTCAGTACATTTAGTTAGGGAACATCATTGTACCATATTCCATTGAAGTTTAATTATTTTTTAAGTTGTATTGACCCCAAACTAATAAAAAGCTTGTGATGTTGTCAGTCTTTTTAGTCTTTTTAAAACTTTAGCTTATGAAAAGGTACAAACATGTACATTTACAGTGGGATAAAAAACACTGTGGAACTCTTTGACGGTACCTTTACTTTACCTGGTACCTTGATGAATAAAAAATGTACCTGCGCGATTTTTGTTCTTTTTTTTTTTTCTTTTTTTCTGACGAGTGCATTTACATGCATTTAATAATCCGATAACTGCAGAAAGTCAGATTTTGTCAGTAATCTGATCACCATGTTTACATGCACTTGAGTAATCAAATAATGGGAAAACTCCGGGTCTACATGAGTCGGACAATAATCGTCTTTCTCTTTGTAGGATTTCTAAGTTTCTGTTGGCTACTTGTGTTCTGATATCACTTCTAAAGCAATCCCATGTTTTCCTTCATTGTGCGGTCACCTCTGTGTGACTCTAGGCCAGAAGAGCCCTGTTGATTCTCATGGTAAACCCAGTGTTACTTTATTTTGTGTGCTTTTCTGTTTTGTCCCATTAATAATCAACTTTGACTGATGCATCCCAGACAGACAGTCTCTCCTGTGTCTCTAGACTGCGCATGAGGGAGTGTAACAGAACGCTGAAGACCGTATCTGTATCTATCTGTTTCTATCAACTAAAACTCAACATGGCTGCTGTTCAATGTACCGTCAGTTTGCCAGGCTGTTTTTATGAGTGCTGTTCAAAAAATCTTCAAATTCATGCAAGAAAGCATGTTTTGAGATGCGTGATGTTGAATTGCATTGCATGAATGTTTAAGTTCAGAAATTAGGAGAGAAATATGAAATCTAATGGATACTAGGATACTAACAATCTGTTCCTGTGTTGTATGTGTAATTGAAGATGCAGTTAACATTCTAGTTCAAAATGTACAGATCTCCTAATTTAGTACACCATTACTTGTGAAATACAGAATTAACATTGAATTGCAGTTTAAAAAAAAAAAAAAATCACTGTCCGTATACTTTAAAAATAGTAAATATTGATTAAATGAATCGAGCGTGACGTATTTGTTTACGTTGTGTTATTAACCTCTAACAATTTTGAACCTGTTATTTGTGTTTGAATTTCCAGCATGCAACGTGCTGTACATAAACTCAGTGGATATGGAGTCTCTGACCGGCCCACAGGCCATTGCCAAGGCGATCTCAGAAACCATGGCAGCCAGTCCTACGCCCACTGCCACTATCGTTCACTTTAAGGTGTCATCACAGGGCATCACCTTAACAGACAACCAGAGGAAGTGAGTTCATCTCTATGATAGGTGTAAAAGCATACATGCCAAACTGATTCACTTTTGTAAAGCAGATTTATTTCACTCTTCTCTAACATAGTGTCCTGTATTCAACAGGCTTTTCTTCCGACGTCACTACCCCATCAACACTGTCACATTCTGTGATATTGACCCGCAGGAGAGGAAGTATGTATTCCGCACATCTCTTACTGAACCTGAAACATGTACTACACCACATCACGTTTCAGTTTGAACTACTACTGTAATGTTATGTTCTATTATTTGCCACAACACATTAAGCTACATTACTGTGCAAAAGCTAGAGAACTTTTCTTCAGTTAAAGCAGCCAAGAAGTACAAGTAGTTTATTTTTAAGTGTGGGTGTCGCCTCACAGCAAGGAGGCCCTGGGTTCGATTCCCCGGCCGGGCGACCCTTTCCTCCCACAGTCCAAAGACATGCAGTCAGGCCACCTGGACATGCTCAATCGCCCCTAGGTGTGAATGTGTGTGTGAGTGTATATATATGTCTGTCTGTCTGACCTGCGATGGACTGGCAACTTGTCGAGGGTGTATCCTGCCTTCTGCCCAATGACAGCTGGGATAGGCTCCAGCAACCCCTGTCACCATCAGATAAAAACAGTTAAAGCTTTCATCTTTGAGAAAGAGGAGAAATTCAAGCTCTACTCTTGCTTCAGATCTGAAAATAAATATTGGGAATAGGCAGAAAGATAAACAAAAAAGAAGAATATGTGCACAAGAACACCAAAACTGGATATCCGAGATGTGGTGTAATATTTTGTGGACTGACAAGTCTAAATTTCAATTACTTTAGATCATGAGAAGCAGAAAAAGAACAAACTTTGGAGTTGCTTTTCGTTAAAAAACTGAAAGCATCTCTCACTAAATTGTAGAAGTTATAATAAAGACAAAGGTGGACATGCTAAATACAGAATGTGCATGTGGTATTAGGTTTAGTTGTTTAGCCTTCTGTGTAATTCTGTGTTAAGAATATTTTCTGCAAATGAAATAAACAGAAGACAAAAAGGCCGTCTCTGACTTTTGCACAGTATTGTATATCACACCAGCTGCCATAGCTGTTAAAAGATATTTTAAAGAGATTGTGTTGTGACTCAACATGTTTTATGGTTAATGTCTTTATAGGTGGAATAAACCAGAAGGTGGCACTGCAAAGTAAGTACCTTTGACTGTTTATAAAGATTACTGCAGTCATCCTTTATTATCAGTACTGAGCATTTATGGGTATTTAAGAGATGTAAATGCTTCTCAGATCATAAATTTCTCTCACTAAACTCACTAAAGTCTAAGGAGTCTTGTGTCTGGACTAGATCCCTCTCACTTGACTATAAGCTTTGATTTTATCATCTCTCACTCCACTTAATTGACTGTGATCATGTCCACATCACAACCACATCCTCACACCCACCCACACCACATATACACACACTTTTTTGTGCTTTGTTACTCTCTATCTTAAAGCCTATCACACTCTCAGAGCGCTGGAGCATGTGAGTGCTTTCATGGCTCCTCTGGGCTGTGTATTAAAGAGATGGGCCTGTAAAAAGCTGCTCATAAAGGCACCACAGCACTGATATACTGGGCAGATAGCTGAGGTGGGAATAACAGATTAATAGATTGGGCAAAAGATGAAGGCACATGATATCAAGGCCAAAGCCAGTTCTGCTGGGGTATGATGTTGTGTGGTTTAGGGGCTAAAAAGAAAAAGTACAATAAAGTATTATGAAGCTGTGCAAGTTATACAACAAGTTTCAACATTTACAGACTGAGTATTGAAGAATTCATCCTTATGCTGTTAAACTGTTTACGCTTAAGCTAACTGTAGCTCCATGGACAGTACTGGGTCAGAAAATGTCTATCGTTTATTTCATTTCCAGTCAAAATGCCCGTTAAGTACAAGCTATTTTATTTTTCAGTATCATTAAAATAGCATCATATATATTAAATTAAACATTAAATCTAATATCTTTTTTTTTTTCACTACCTTTGCTTTATTACAGCTTCCATTCTTTTTGGAGACTTGCTTTCAGTTTTTCAAAGAACTCTGCAGGGATACTCTTCTACACCTTCACAGTGAACTTCACAGAAATTGGTTGAAACTCCTTTGACTTTCCCCTTATGGATTATCTTATATCTAATCTTTTTTAGAAAAGTAAAGCACTGCATAATATATTGTTTTTCAAACCAACCCTGGGAGGCTACATTACAGGACTTTTCTGTTCTCTACCACCTGTTAAGGGCTTAATAATGAGCTGAGTTGCTTCAGGTGGGTCACCATAGGGAAACATTAAAATATCCTGTACTGGGCCTCTCTTCAGAAGGTGGCTTCACCTCAGATTGAATATAGACTGAGTGGTCACTGGAGTACTGTATTTTCCTATCGTGTAAAAAGCAGCTGTGACTTTACTGTAGCTTCCAGCCATATGAATACCTACACTCTTAATCACCTTTTTCTGTTGAGCTAACTGAGAGCAGAGCACTGCGGGTAGAACTAATTCAGTTAACTGTATCCATGTATGCAGCTGCCAGGCTCCAGTGTCTGTACAAAAGAGATTTGAAATGGTAATAAGCAGATTTGACTGTGAACCAGTAAGTTTGCTTCTATCCCACTGTGAGTAAGGCACTTACTCATACCAAAAATGTGTTACTCACCATGATATCTTTCTGATCTACTGAGACTAACATGAGCTTCTCATTTTACGATCATCTAAGGATTTACTAAAGACTGGACAGAGGACATATAGGGCCCACAACTGGATACTTGTGACAAAAGTCAGAGAGTTTTCAAAATGTCTGTATTGGTCACTAAGACAATGATTTCTGGTCATTTTAAGATAAGAATGAGATGAGTGAGAAAAATCCCTAAGTCTCAAATAAATTCTCTCAAATGAATGCAGAATCTTTAGTTTTGACTTGCTTGACAAACTGGCTTCTTTCTGGCCCACATCATTGCAACCTTTAGCATTTCTTCTCATTGAACACACCAGATTCATTTCATCAGCTAATTAGCACGGCCTTTGTGAATTGAATTCAGAGTGTTAGAAGAGGGAAAACATTAGTCTCTGCAGAGCTGTGGCCCAAGAGGAACCCAGTTTGGCACTCTTGGTCTAGGAGATATAGAAGAGCTTTATAAAAAAGATCTCATCTTGTGTTTTGCTGTCCTATGGCTAGCACTAGTGTGTTTTTCCAAAGTATGTTTGGCGCCAGAAAATTAGAACTGTGGTTTTTCTCTTGGTCATCGAATTCTTCACTCTTCCATGTGAAGATGAAGTCACCAAGCACTATTACAAGACCAATAAGTGCATTAAAATGTAAACTAGAATGGTATGTTGATGTGTCCAGTGGTATTTTTTAGAATTATTACGTTTTAACAAGTTTGCTAAGGTGCACATCTGCACATCTGTTTTTGCTCATATTTTCATACTTCACAGTGACAAATATAAGCAGTGTTTGATTCTGCATGATTGTGTGTAATTGTAGATATTTATGTGATTGCTTGAGTGCCAAACAGTGCAGTACATTATTGTGTATCAACCAATAAGTACGCTAACCATAACGAGCAAGCAAGGGAGCTAATTGGCCAAAGTAGTTGCTTTAGAGTAGCATTAAATGACCCAAAAGACAATTAAATCCTTAATCATCATTAATATAATGGTTCCATGAACTGAAATTAGACCTTTAGTGCAGTTGGTTCCCTTTTGGGTCAGTTCTTATTTTTGAACATTCAGTGAAAAACATCCTTGAAGGAATTCTACCAGTGACTCAGAAACACTTGTAATAGAAACCAGTGGCTTCATTACCTGCCCACTGGCTCCTGGCATAAGTTTTAGGGCAGGTTTTCACCTTGAAATGCATCAATATCATTGCCCATTGCAAAAGATTGTACAATGCAAATGCAAGAGATAGAGATGAGATATTCTTTTTGTCAGTCTCAAACTCCCCATTAGTAGGTGACTAGTCATGGCGGACAAATGCATCAGCTGAATACAAGCTGTGTGAATGGAAGCTTTCCTACTTTATCTTTAAATCCAGGTTAAAGTTGAAAAGAGCAAATTATAAGCGGTCTTCTCTTCTTCCGTTTCAGGTTCTTTGGTTTTGTGGCCAGAAAACAGGGAAGCACAACAGATAATGTCAGTCACCTGTTCGCTGAGATGGACCCTGACCAACCCGCCACTGCCATCGTCAACTTCGTCTCCAAAGTGATGATTGGCTCCCAGAAGCGATGAGCTACTCCGGGAAACTGCGCTTTTTTCCCCTTTGGAGGACTGCTTTCCCTTCTTTTCTGTTCTGATGCATTCTGTATTCTTTCGTTTGTGTGTGTTAATATTCGGCCTAGTGTTGGAGCGCTCGCACACTTGCGTGTGCGTGTTGGGAGGCGTGTTCAGATGGTGTAGAGAGTGGAGCTCAGATGGGGACAGAGGAAGTGCAGTGAAGAGGAGGAGTGGTGTGGTGAGGAAGAGGAAAGAGGTGATCTTCATCTCTGTGCAGGGTTAACTTCAGATATGAGGGACTGGTGTCAGTGAGTGTGTTTTTTTTTTTTTTAAATAAAATAAAAAGGAAAAGAAAAAGTTCAAAAAGAGGGATGATGATGAGACTGATATCAGGCTTTTGGATTGATATACCAAAGATTAGACAGCTGTCAGGATACATTTGTAATTATTTGAAGGGTTTTTATGTTTGTAAAATAAGACTGTTTTTTCAGAGAATGTTAAAAATTTCTCTATACATAAATATTGATACTGTATTTTGTTTTCTTTGGAAATGGCATCTATATTTTCTTGCTAAAAGTACTTAAGAACATTTTGCATGTTATCATGTGTGTCCAGGCAAGTGCTAGGTGGCATGAGGCCTGTTTCACTGTAACAATTCACATATACAGACCAAACCGTTCGCTAGCAAAAACATATGCGGGCCAGATTCCGCTTTATGCTCTTTTTTCTGTTATTGGTCTCTTTGAGAAGTTTATGAGGTCTTGTCCATTCAGTCCTTAAATGTGTAGTTTCCAGCAGTGTATGTGGTGGACTCCAGAGTGGCCTTGGCCAGGCTGAAAGCCGGATAAGGAGAATTGCCCTGGGGTATATGTTCCAAAAAATTCTCTGTAAACTGTAGGATTGTCCAATAGGAGCGTCCCTTTAAATGGAAAAAGGAGTGCATTGAATTTACTTGTTTCAAATGAGTACATACTTTCTGTATTGATAAAATTGATCAAAGCAATTATTGCTGCACTTAAAGACAAAAATTAATCTAGAAATTATGTAGATGAAGTAAATCAAGTAAATTCAGCCCATCACTTTTTCGCTACACTTGTCCTCCTATTGGACAGGCCTGCCTTTAAGTTATCTGGCTAACTGAGAAATCGTGCTTTGGTGGTGAAACACCCTCCAGATCCTGTCCTGTCCATGCTGTAGTCCAGTCACAACCATCTTGAAAGCTTCTATGAGTGTACTGCCCTCCCTAGCGCCTGCCTAGGGAAGGGAATGCTTCTGTCTAGCAGTGTCCTCCTTCTCTTGCTGCTCTTTCTGGTCATTAATGGGGCTGTCCAGCCTCTGACCTCTGTCCTCCTCTTATTGGCTGTGCCTCTTGCTTTTTGCAGCTTCCTGCTATGAGGGCTGGCCATTTTCCACTACTATGTTGTCTTTAATTCAGGTCAGAACAGTCAATGTAGTGCAGAGATTTGGGTTTATCAGTGCAAACTGTATCTGCACACCTTATTCAAAACACACACACGTACACACATACCCCAAAGTAAGCTAAACTGATTATATAATGTGTATATATATATATATATATATATATATATACACAAAAAACATCAAAAAGTGACTTTACTGAGTATTTATTATTTTGCTACATTGCTCTATGTTAACTCATATACTTATGCATATATTGTATAGTCTACATAAAGATTCCAAAAGCTTTGAAAAAAAAAAATCAAAAATAACTATTTTGGCTAAGATTTCAAAATCAAGAGGTTTTGAGAAGCATTTAGTTATATATGATGTAAAGTGTATGTATTTGAAAGCTTGTTATTGTGGTTTTTTTTGGATATAATTTTTTTTTTCACTGCCTTGACTTGTATTGTTTTAGGGTTTAAGATAGGAGCTGACACTGCTTTGGTAGAGGGGAGAATTACCCCAAGCTCTTAACGTTGCTTCACATTGAACGGGTTGTAGATGGAGTGCAAGGACTGTTCAGCATGTAGAAAGCTGACCTGCTCCACTTACGCTTAAAACATGTCAAAATACCCCATATTTCCGACTGTGTAGGTCACTTGAATAAAATAGGCTAAATACTGTTCCCCCCAAGAAGTGAATGCCAATAGTGCCATCATGAGTCAAAGTCAGGTGTTGCATGTTCCCCGATTTCCTTGCATATCGGGTCCACTGAAGCTCTCCTGATGATTCGGGCAATTACTGCAGTGTTTTAACTGTAATTTGAGAAGAAAATTCCTCTGTCTGATTGGATTGGGCATGTTGTCTATCATGGCGATATGTCTGATTGGGCATATTGTCGATAATGTCACGCCTTCATTCAAAACCCCTAAACATATATGTCATAGCCATTACCAGAGAGGTGTTTCTTTGATGTATGAAAGCAAAAACAATCTTACTTTGTTATATGTAAATACTTTATTTTTTGCCAAAGATTTTATTTGACTTTTGTATGCCTTTGTCTGAGTATCGATCACTCTGTAGTGGATCAGTGTGCCGAAGGACAGCTCGTTGTCTTTGATGAGGAGTGCAGAGACTGGGTTGGGTGTGAAACTGTATAGGGCTGTTCATTACCCCTTTAGCCTTAAAACCTACTCCAGTAAGGTTTCAAAGCACTTAACTGTCAAGAGCTGCGAGGATAAAATGCGAAAAAAATGATATTTCTCTGAACGTCTTTCTTCAGCATTCAAAACAGTATGAGTAGTGATGTGCACATTAGAAATCCTTCTGCTCAGTCGTACGCATTGCTTGCCTCATTAGACATTTCACTTGGCCTGTACACTCAAATCAGCTCACTTCTTATTTATTATATAACTCGCCAGCAAGAATATTGTTATATCATTAAAATTGGCAATGGCTTTTTTTTTTTTTCTAAAGATCGTCTCCTTGAGAAAGTCCTTCTACCCTAACAAACCTCTCACATTTCTGTGTGTAAGTCAGTAAGACAGTGTTGGGCACATTAATTGACAATAGCTCTTGGCCTAGAATGTGTGAATGTGCTACTATTGCTGTACAGAACCATGTGTTATTTGCCTTATATTGTATGGCTTCATTGTTTTTTGAAAGAAAAAATACATATTAAAGAGCAATCCAAATCAGATACATTAAAGTACACTGTTCCTTGAAAGCCTCCGTTTGTTGTGTTCTTTCATATTTGATCTTACATTTGGTCACTGACAATGAATAAACATATCATATATGAAGTTTGACTCTCACTAGCTGCAATTATTAGAACTCCTACCATGTTGGTCTACCTTGCTGGATAAAGACTATTAAAGACCATCTGTAAATGCAAAGTGTCTATCAGTTATTACTACTAACTCTTCCACAATGGTCATTTCTGATCACAGTGCCACTCTTAGAGAGATATTTTTGGGTGGTGGACCACTCTCAAGCCAGCATGACACAGATATATAAAAAACAGAAAAGAGTACCACACTCATACCAATGCCTCTCCACACCCACTTAAGTAATATTTGGTCAG
>JAILXH010242154.1:2092-14585 GCA_023558415.1 Piaractus mesopotamicus | reverse complement strand
ATTGAGAATATATATATATATATATATATATATATATATATATATGACCATTCAAAAATTCCATGTGATACAGTATTGTTATTACAGTTGTTTCCTGAAAAAATGGTCAGTGCTGAAAATGAAATCAAAGTTAAACTGTGTGTATAGGCTGATGTGTTTCCTGTGATCGTGTATAAATCTAGTGTTACATCATTATAGTGAAGAAAACCACAGTTTTACATTTTGCATATACAGTGAAAATGTAGAATTTAGTTCATTCAGATGAATCTGGATCTCCAGAATCCGGAAACAATCTGAACAAACATATTAAAATAAGTAAATATTCTTAGATGTGATACTCTGAATTAGAGGCTATTAAAATTCTTATTTTTTATCCCATAGCTAAAATATGAAAGTCAGTTGGTGTGGCTGTTGGCCAGAGCTTTCTTGTGTGTGTGTTTGTGTGTGTGTGTGTGTGTGTGTATATATGTGTGTGATAATACTTATTCATTTAATAAAAAATCATTTACCAATTGTTGTCAAGGTGCTCCATGATTTCAACTTCTCCAGTGAACATTTCTGTAAATAAATATATAAATAAAATGTAATGCCCATTTTATGCATGAACAATTAGCCTTGAAATAAGATTTTTAATAAATACATTTCTATATCTATTAAATGAAGTATTTATATATACATAATCAATGAATAATAAATAATAATAAATACATAATTATTTAGTTCAGGTGTTTCAGCCACACTCATTGCTATCAGGTGGATAAAATGAAGCACATAGCTTTGCAGTCTTGTTAGACAAACACTTGCAATAAAATGGGTTGTTCTGATGAGCTCAGTGACTTTAAATGTGTAACTGTCATAGGATGCCACAAGACATTTTGTAAAATTTCTGTCCTGCTAGATCTGCCCGTCAACTATAAGCGCTATTGTTGTGAAATGGAAGCATCTAGGAGCACCAACAGCTCAGCCACAAAACTCTCACAACCACACAAACTCACAGAGCGGGGTTGCCGAGTGCTGATGCGCATAGTGTGTAAAAATGACATATCATCTGTTGCATCACTCACTACAAGTATGTTACCTGCCTGACTGCATTGTGCCAACTATAAAGTTTGGTGGAGGAGGAATAATGCTATGAAGTTGTGTTTCAGGGGTTGGTCCAGAACCCTTAGTTCCAGTGAAGGGAATCTTAATGCTTCAGCAGTCCAAGGCATTTCAGACAATTGTATGCTTCAAACTTTGTGGGAACAGTTTTTTTGGGGAAGAACCTTTTCTGTTCCAGCATTACTGAGCCCCAGTGCACAAAGCAGCTCCATAAAGGCCTGGCTGGGTGTGTTTGGTGTGGAAGAACTTGACTGGCCCTCACAGAGCCCTGACCTCAACCCCATTAAACACCTTTGGGATGAACTAGAACGAAGACTGTGAGCCAGATCCTCTCATCCAACATCAGTGTCTGACCTCACAAATGCTCTTCTGGATGAGGGCAAAAATTTCCACAGACAGACTCCAACATCTTGAAGAAAGCTTCCCAGAAGAGTGGAAGCTGTTGTAGCTGCAAAAGGGAACCAACTCTACATTAATGCCTATGGATTTAGTATGGGATTCATAAAAGCTCTTGTAGGTGTAATGTGTAGATACTTTTGTCAGTATAGTGTTTATTTATTTATTTATGATTTAACTATTAGCTTGTCACTTGTGATTTCCCAGATATATGTTTCATTTTAAAAATAAATATTTTATTTTATTTCCAACAAACTCTTTTCAGTTAAGTTATGGTAAAATAGACAACAGGGGTGTGACTTGACCTGGACTACTGTGCTGTAGCCCCAAACATTTGGTCAGTACACCCTTTTTCTAAGATTAAAAGAGGAATCAAATATATAAATATAACAAAAGAGTCAACTCTAAGTATTTAGACTCATTGGCCAAGAGTTGACCCATTTCCCAGATATGTTAGAGTCAAAAAATCATCTCTTTTCAACTCTTCATCAATAGCTGAGAGATGTTGTTGGAGCCAAGGAGATGAACTGTAGCTAATGTATTGAAGTGAAGTTTGAAAAGTAATGAGAAAATTTAGTGGTATAACTTTTTACTTTTGCAGTGTTTACAGAATAACATCTTAGACAAGTTAATGGTAAAATGTACCATGGCTATTCCTCACAACAACTGAACTCTGTATCACTGCACCACGACACAAAAACCCTTCTGCTGTTAATGGATTAATCTTTGACTCTAATGCTGCTCACACAGAGCACCGAGTGCACTGATGAAGTAAAAACCTATAACTGTTTAAACTGAAGGGCTGAAAACGTATTGTCTTTACTACAGCTAGGCTGGTCAGCTAGCCAGCAGGCCAAACAACTCCAAAATTAATATCACACGCATGAATTAAAGTACTCACAATATGTTTTACTGAAAAACGGCAATATAAAATTCTAAAGGATGTCACTTGAATGTCTTACACGCTTCCAATGTCCAATGTTTCAATCAGAAGTAGCATTAAACCCAGACTGAATTTCAATGTGGATGAATCCCAAATGATCATTTTTAGTGATATTTTGCATTGTTGGGCTGCAGGAGCTGGTATTTAAATTCCTAAGTAGTGCACTATGTAGGGAGAAGGGAGCCGTTTGAGATTCAGCCCCAGCATGAGAAAAGTGGTGTTGTCAGACTGGCAGAAGACTCACGGTGGTGATTTGGTGATCAAAAAGTACTTAGAAACTGAAAGTATTTGCATTAAACAGTGCTGTGTTGCACATGTTCACTGTTACAAATCTGTTATAAGTCTGACTGTTAAAAAGCCATGAAATGTCTGCAGTGTATAGTGATTACCGACCAAACGTTCTTCTCCTTATTCAGCATTCTTGGAGAAATACTTGTTAAATGTTGATTATTATTAATAATAACTTAAATAATTATCTAAAACATTGTGTATTTTAATATATTTTATGTTGGTCGCCATTTTATAAAAGCAATAAACCACTCGAAGCAGTGGTTTACTGCGATTTTATTATGGGGAAGGGAGTTTTGGCTTATTGCTTTAGTAATCCATTTTAAAATGCGCTGTAACCTCAGACAACATTAGCTTTTTAGACAGGCAGCAGCTCTAACAGTAGAGAGGCTTGCATAGGTTTTAGTGTTAGGCAAGGTAATGTTGATATTTGTTTATGGTAGAAAAAAACCCAAACGACGTTAATATGTATTATTTGGTAATGCTTCATATAAAGACTACCTAAATAAGGGCTTCATAAGGCATGCATAAGCATTGAATATCATTTTTATAAAGCAATACATGAGTATTGATTAAAAGCTTGTGTTATTATTCACAAGATGACAAGATGTTTTATGAAGTAAATTACATTGTACTGACATAAGGCACATTACACTAAAGTGGTGGACATTCTGTTTAATTTATAACACTGTTCTGAAGCATCCTTCTCAAGGGCTGGAGCTTGTACAAGGCTTTGCAAAAGCCTCGATAAAAGAGTCGTACTAGATACCTAGTACCTAGATATCAGTTGTACATATATATAGTGTATAAGTACAAAAGTGTAGTTTATAAGGTGTTACAAAAAGAATAAATGTCTGTCACCCTTAAAACAGCAGGCTTACTGTATTTACTTCATGAAACATCCTGTCATCGTGTGATTATGGCATAAGCTGTTCATAAAACTCAACCTTATAAATACATATTTCAGTATTATCCATGTGTCATTAAGTGCTCATGCATGTAGCCTTCAAATATAGTGTCACCAATTATTTTTACCCATATGTCACTACACATTAACAGTAATGCGTTGTTGTAACATGAGCTCATTGACTGCTGACCAAAAGTTCATACATTAGTTAGTTAACTTATTTTGTATGGGGCTGAAGTTAAATTCTTATTCTTAATTAAACTGTTTTGTAAGTCTGTAGTGGAGGCACTTTGTAACCGTGTAACTAGGGCTGAAAAATATAAAAATATTTATTTATAAATTATGTTACAATATGTTACAATATGCTTTTCTGAGCATAATGAGAATAACATCAGCACTTAAAAATGGCAGCATAGTTAGTCCTGTTAAATTATAATTACTGCAGAGTAACATTACGTCTTGTCTCTGCACAAAATACCATAATAATGCAGTTTACCTAGTTGGTGTCTGAAAGCATTTGTAGCATGTTGGCCTGTGGTTGATATTAGACTATTTGCTATAAGCTCTGAAATGGGGAAACAAAGGAATCTGTTCAGTGGTGATACTGATACTTTGGTGAGGAACATATATATATATGTGTGTGGTGCATGCTGTTGGTATTCTACCTAAACTAAACAATTAAATTGCAGCTGATGTGAAGAGGAACACTCACCCTACTCACACCACCTTGGCAGCTATTGCTTGCTATGTTTATAAAAAGCTGCATAAGTCACCAACACTTTTGTATTTCAGCAAAATGGCACTATCCTTGCTGCTAGTGGTAAACTATACATTAGTTTTTTAGGTGAGAAAACAGCAAGCTGTATTAAACGCTGGATGGTCAGTCATGAGGGACACACCATCTGTAAGGGCATACAGCCAAGTTTCTTAACCAGGCTTGCTTCTGTGTTTTCCAGTGTAAATCTTCAGTGTCAAAGAAAAGCAGCATGCACACAAAATTCATTCAAAGGTTAGATATTCACATCTGTTTCACATGGAACCATGACTGATGAAACTTAATTTAACTAGAACGTATAGACAATTAACTCAATTTAATTAGAACATATAAGCAAAATGCCTCTAATAGTGAGTCACCATTGTTGCAGTGTGATTTCATATAGTTGCACTGGACCTTGCACTTGGTTCTTGTCTATTGAAGGAGAAACGGCAAGATAAACGTCTCCAATCAACCTTCTTAGTTGTTTCCAGGTGTTTAGCTCGCCGCTTCTCAATCAGTGAAGGAAGCCAAGTGTTAAGTCCAGTGCAACCACATGACATCACTCTCCTAAAGTGCATTCCAGTGGCAGTCTACTATTAGTAGGATTTAGTCTACTTTTAATAATAAGTAAAACTAGAAGAGAAATTTTTGGCCACATCTTGTGTTGACTTGACAAGTCCAGCTGGAGATGCTTAAAAAGTAAAAGTATTCATAGCTGTTGTAACATGTTGGAAGCCGAAGGAGATGAGAAGGCAAGATGTATATGTGAGCTAGCAGTTTTATTGTTGTCCATGGAGAAAGTAGCAAAGAAAAAAAAAACAGAAACAAAAGAAAAGCAAAACGAGGCAAACACTAAAGAAATGAAAAGAACCACCAAAGAACAGGGAACAAAATACATATGAATAACTACTTGAACTAAGAATCAGTAAAATACACTACAAACTCACTACACACAACACCAAGCAAGGGAAATAAATAGACAAAAGAACACATGAGAAACACCTGGAGCTAATGAGTGGGCAGGGCCACAGACTAAACATAGGTGGGACAGATGACCAGGGAGGAGACAGACCAAAACAACAAAAGCACAAGCAGACATAAACAAAAGCACATGGAACAAGACACAGAAAAGAAGATAAAGGCAGACACAGACAAAAAAAGAAAAAAGGATTTTACGGATGTAGACTGTTGTACAAAATTTAATGTCAAAGTTCTTGCTTATGCTGACATGACGTCCAAAGAGAGCAAGCTTTAACAATATTTATTTTTATATGGGTATTGTCTAAGTTAATTTGCTGTTAATTTTCATGTCTTAATGGTTTCCTTTGTTGAAATTACATTTTATGATGTGACAAATGTGCAAATTGTTTCTAAGTGGAATCATCACTACTTTATTTACAATAAAGCAGCACATTTTGCAAGATATTCTCTGGTTTTTGTCTCCTTTTTTGTCACATGATTGAAATTGCCATGTCAGCTGTTCACCACAATAATTAACCCCTTCATGCATGTTTTTGGCAAGATTAACAAGCAGTAAAAACACAATGTTTTTAACAATACAGAAAAAAAATATGTAGCTATACCTGTCAGGAAAGTTAGTGCACCCCATCAAAAAGTTAATAAACTGTTAATATCGAAGAGTATTATACAGAAAACCTACTAAATTACAGTTATGTTCTGCATTTATAAAAAACCATACATTTTTAAAACAGCTGGATACTGTTCATTTAATAGTAAGTTCCTGGCAACCCTGCTGCCAGTTCTTTACTGTTTTTTTACAGTGATTTTTTTTGCAGTATGCTATCCCAACATGTAACATGGAGAGGGGGTAACATGGGAGGACACAAAATACGAGGAGGGTAGACACTTCCAAACACACTAGTTAACTACAAAGCCCACCTTCCATGGACAACATGACTCCAAACAACACAACTACGCTAACAACACCAAGAATTCAGCAACAACAGCAACAATGTTTGTCCTTTTTAACTGGGAGTGCAGCACCCACAGTCCTGCATGGCCACACTCCTTAAGCTCCTCATAGTAGTGAGGTCCGTGACTAATGCTGCACACCCACCCCAAAGTTTGGCCATCCCAGCGACCCACACAGCCTGTCCAAAGTGTCTGGGGCATGCAGACAGTGACTACCGAGGACGGTGGCCTGTTCACTTTCCCTTGAGCCTCCATCTCTCAGAAAGCAACCGCTTGACTGACCATTGCCGGCATCTGCCTGAACTATTGCAGGGGGGCCGTGGTCAGTGTTGTTAGATCATCAGGTTCTTCCGGCAGTGGATCCACAAGCACCTGTAGTGCTTTCCCCACCAGTGCCAGACACAGCCCATCTTGGCTGTTTTCCAGGTTATCACCTGCACCTGTACAGAGTAGT
Organism: Piaractus mesopotamicus; assembly: GCA_023558415.1. Taxonomy (NCBI): domain Eukaryota; kingdom Metazoa; phylum Chordata; class Actinopteri; order Characiformes; family Serrasalmidae; genus Piaractus; species Piaractus mesopotamicus. The sequence goes on along the minus strand of JAILXH010242154.1, from coordinate 7,807 downwards.
GCCACTGCCTTTGTAGTAAGGTAAGTGGATACACCCCTCTTGCCAGGCTCCACTTTGAGCCCTCTCATGGGCATCTGTACAAGTGCCTTTTCACGTTCATGCACATCACGCCGGCGTAACAGAAGCTATAAATTACACTCGCAATTTTGGTCGTTTCTATGTGTAAACAAAGAACCATGTCAAATTACAAGGTAGACTTATATTACAGGATTTTATTACAAGAAGTTGCAAACTTTCAAGGCTTATTTGGGTTGAGATTGACAAAGACTGTACAAACTTTATGCCATAAGATTAATTTATTTCTTTGCATGCTAGAAACAAGATCGAGGTTAGGTGACTTTTATCATCTGGAAAAACTACAAAACTCTGTGAGACAGGGATGACACAGACAATGTTACAATGTGTACATTGCAATCTTTCATAAAAACACTGGCAGGGATGTATTGTTACACTCTGCTGTCAGATTTTCATTGTTTTCCCTTTAGCCGTGAGACTGTCTTGCATCCTATTATCTCTTTTGCCTCTACTCAAAGAATAAAACCCAATCTGTGATTACTCTTTTCCTGTCTGACTCTCTCTTTTTCTCTTCCTCACTCCATCTGACAGTGTCTTCTTCGGTCTCTTCACAGCCTCTATACTGGGAATACAGAGCAAGCTTCTTCTACTACCCCTAGTTATTGATGTGTGACGTGGTGCCATTAAGCATTTCTCGTATTTTACTGTCAATTGTGAACAATGTTAGAAATTAATATAGGGAAAAATATTCAAAATATGTTTTTAGAAATGTCTTTACTCGTGGACCAATTGGTCTTGAACCAATCAGATCAAATCCCCTCCAGTTATTATTATCATTATGATTAATAGGAGTATTATATATATATACATATACATACACACAACTGTAATTGTAGAAGGGAAACTTGATGTTTCACTCATTTTATTTTTAAGCAAAACCTACCTACCTGTACCTGCACTCACTGGCCACAGACTATGTAACAGACAGTCCTCCCTCCATCCCTATAACTATCAAAAAAGGGATCCCTACAAAAACCCTGCATTATAGCATTTGATTTATTAGTCCATAAGAACTCTTCTTCCTGTCTACAGTAAACTGGCAGTGCTGCATGGCCCAGGAAAGCCTCTTTGTCTTGTTTTGCCATCTAAGCGATGGCTTTCTTAGAGCCTCTCAACCTGTCAAACCTGCAGCTCGAAGGCTTCTCTTTACAGTTGAACCTGAGACATGCTTGCTTCATCCAGTGCTAAGGTGTTGTACTGTGAGCCAAGCTGTTGACTCTCATAAACTTGTCTTCTGATTCTGTTAGGGCTTATGGTCTGCTAGACCTCTTCCCACCAGAGTTTCCTTGTTTATAAGTGCCTTTTGATGGTCTAGGAAACTACTCACTGATACCCTGGCTTTTTTGCAATTTTTTTTTAAATAAAGACCTACACCTTTATCGGCTATAATGTTCTTCTTTGTTTGTTAATTGCCCTTTTCTCCTCATTAGATAGATAGATAGATAGATACTTTATTGATCCTGAAGGAAATTTAGCATTGCAACAGCAATATACTACAACTGGTAGTGCAATATTATATAAATACTGGCCTCATGGCATCACAACTCAGTCTGTTCAAACACTGCTTTTATACACATACAGGAAGTAAGTAACAAAAGTTGGGACACCTGTAGAAATGATTTTCATCTTTGCACTTTCAAAGCCTAACTCTCTGTATGTTGTATGTTGTTAATTAATGATTTGTCACCTAAAAAGACCTGGAAGATCAGAAAATGAAATATCAAGGCATCCAGTTAGCAAGCCAAAAGAAGATATAAAATGTCTTCTCTCACCTCTTTTGCTCATTTTTTGTATCTGTGGCTTCTTACTGACAATGAACACTGCCGTTCAGGCACGATGTCTATGGTGATGGTATTATGAAGAGTTTTTGAAGTAAAGGGACTGATTAAGGATACAGTTTAAATAGACAGTGTCCTGCCTGGCAACATTCCTGTACAGCTTTTGATGATACAACAAGCAGATAACATCATCAAGAACAACACTGGAAGAAAAGCAACTCACGCAACATTGTTTTGCTGAAGGTGCAGCATCAAAACATTAAGCGGCAACAAAATATGCAACAGGTTAGAGGGAGGGTGGTGGAAGTGTGAGTCTGTCTATCTGTCGAACTGTTAAAATACATTTTTAAAGAAGTTTTTATCTGCTTGTAATTGTTCAATTGTTCAGCTCTCCACTTGCACAAATTTCCCAAATTTTCTTTTAAACTGGGATAAATGTGTGTGTGTGTGTGTGTGCTTATATGGCGCTCTACACTATACTGACCTACCTGGACTGTCAAAACTCATATGTCAGCATGCTGTTTATCGACTGATCTTAAAGCTTAGCCAGCTTGGTATCAGCACATCTCTGTGTAATTGGATTCTAGACTTCCTGACTGACAGATCTCAGTCTGTTAAATTAGACAAACTGTTCTCCTCCCCAATCAAGGTGAATGCCGGCATGCCACAAGGCTATGTGCTCAGGCCTCTTCTGTTCTCCCTGTTCACCCATGACTGTGATCCTGTTTATGGCTCTAGCTCCATAATCAAGTTTGCAGATGACACCACAGTGCTTTCCATAAGCACTGCCTGAGCAGGGCGAGGAACATCATCATCATTACCATGGACTTTTTACCATCCTCCCATCTGGCAGGCGTTACAGAAGCCTCCTCTCCCGCACCAGAAGGCTCAAGAAGAGCTTCTTCCCTGAGGCTGTGACCCCTCTGAACTCATGACTCCAGACTCTGCACAACCAACTTATCCACATTCAGCTTCTCCTGATTACTGATTGTTTTCACCTGTTTCCTTTGATATGTGTTCCATTATAGTTGGTATAAAGCCCAAGCTTGTAGACTAGGTCTTTGCGAAGTATTGTTTCAGCCTGCTGTTCATTACCAAGCCTTTTGTTTTTCTCCGATTTTCCTGGTTTGTGACTTTGCTTTCGTTTTGTCATGTATGACTTCTGCCTGACCCTTTGGAACCTATGCAGTGTAACTCCCCCAGCTTGTCCCCTGGGGAATGACTCCAACAGCACAAGAAGTGTTTGTGCCCATATTATGGCGCTGCTGGTCACTTTCTTTGTGAGTGTCAGGCTTGCCCACACAAAGCTCAGGAGCCAACCCCAGGAAAGCATGTGCAGAAAACTCTATGCAGTGAGTATTCCCACCAGGGGTTGGGTTAAAAGCTCTTTTCTCTTACTTGTTACGTTGTTCTGCAAAGATGTTTCTGCTGTCTTTTCAGCTGTGACTGACTCCGGAGCTGAGGGTAACTTCATCAACGCTAGTGTGGTTCAAGAGCTGCAGATTCTGGTGGAGCCACTGGGATGGAGAACCCATTAGACTGGGCACCATTACATTCATCAACAACCCTTTAAACTGAACACTAGCTCTCTTCATTCTGAAGTCATTAGATTTTTTGTTTTGGATTCCTCTGTGTTATCTGTTATTCTAAGTCTGCTCTAGTTACAACTACACAATCCGCAGATTTCTGGGTCTGATAAGAACATTATCTCATGGTCGGTCTACTGGTACTCCCATTGTCTCCAGTTCCTCTCTGTCAATATTAGTTACACTTCTGTTGAGTGCCCTGATGTTAAAGCCCAGCTAAATGTCCCTGAGGTATTTTCTGACCTAATAGAGGTTTTTAGTAAGACTAAGGCTACCAGTTACCCCCTCATCATGATTACGATTGTGCTATTGATCTGGTGGAGGGGGCAACACTTCCCAAGTCTTGTGTATATCCATTCACCTAAGAGGGGATAAAGGCCATGGAGAGTTACATTACAGAGGCCTTAGAACAGGGTTTTATACAGCCTTCCCTTTCCCCTGCTGCTTCAGGCTTTTTCTTTGTCAAGAAAAAGGATGGTGGGCTACGTCCATGCACTAGATTATGGGGGTCTTAATAACCCCTAGAACAACTGCCTGGAGCCATGATTTTTTACAAAATTAGATCTTAGTAGTGCCTATAAATTGGTAAGAGTCAAGGAGGGAGACAAGTGGAAGACTGCACACCACTAGGGAGCTCTATGAGTATATGGTGATGCCCTTTGGCCTGGCCAACGTTCCTTCACTGTTTCAGTCATTCATCAATGACCTGCTTTGAGACGTTTGGTCATGTTGTGGCAGCTTACATTGATAATATTTCGATTTACTCTCATGATCTTGACACACATGTTAAACACGTCTGTAGAAAGAAAAGGAAAACTCATTTTGAGAAAGCAACCTTTTGAGATATGTATTGTAATTGAAATGTACAGATGCAAATAGCCAGAATGTAGTAAAATAAACACTTAAATATGTATTTTGGTTATTTACAAGTTATAGAAGCAAAATAACCCAAAATCTCAAAATAGACCAGCGAATGAAAAAACAATGTTTTGCCTTTAGAGTTGTGCCTTAAGTTACCAACAACCTGTCTGCTAGGGAGGGCTCGAAGGCCCATATAGCCTGAGGACCCAGTGAGCATTTTAATTTGCTAAGTGTATACAACTTTTTCACATAGACAACTACAGTGACCTCTGCCAGAAGAGGGAGGAATTCATAAAGGGTGTAGACATCTGGAACCAAGCACTCAAGAGGAAGACCAAGCCAAACAGTAGGTGGATGAAGAATGTAGAAGATGAGGATGAAAGGCCAACAAAACAGGTAATTACATTCATACAGTTAAAGAACAGTATGCAGAGCATTCTGTGCCACCTCTTTAAATGATTCTAGCAGAAAAAAATTGGCATTGCAATACCTGAAGTGACACATTAATTTCTCAATATTCTTTACTGGTGTGTGGAAAACATGAAACTGAAAAGCAAAACCTTCCTTTCCGTTGCTCTGACCACACTTGGTCTCTTCACCAGAAAACAATCAATACGGAAATGTTTTTTTAATAATGAAGAGCTGAATTTGTGTCAGAAGTGAATGTAACCTGCTTAGAAAGCATATTACTCCATATTTACAATGAGTTGTCCCTTCAATTCCTTTAAGAGTGAGAGAGAATATTGCAACATTAAATGTACAGGTGCATCTGTACATCTGTATAATTTATTTCAGTAATTCAATTCAAAAAGTGAAAACCCAAAAGTCAGTATCTCAGAAAATTAGAATATTGTGAAAAAGTTCAATATGGTAGACTCATGGTGTCACACTCTAATCAGCTAATCAACACAAAACACCTGCAAAGGTTTCCTAAGCCTTTAAATGGTCCCTCAGTCTGGTTCAGTAGGCTACACAATCATGGGGAAGACTGCTGACTTGACAGTTGTCCAGAAGGCAGTCATTGTAACCCTCCACAAGGAGGGTAAACCACAAAAGGTCATTGCTAAAGAAGCTGGCTGTTCACAGAGTGCTGTATCGTATCATATACATGGAAAGTTGAGTGGAAGGAAAAGTGTGGTAGAAAAAAGTGCACAAGCAACAGGGATAACCGCAGCCTTGAAAGGATTGTCAAGAAAAGGCAATTCAAGAATTTGGGGGAGATTCACAAGGAGTGGACTGCTGCTGGAGTCAGTGCTTCAAGAGCCACCACACACAGACATATCCAGAACCTGGGCTACAACTGTCACATTCCTTGTGTCAAGCCATTCATGACCCAGAGACAATGTCAGAAGCGTCTTACCTGGGCCAAGGAGATAAAGGACTGGACTGTTGCTCAGTGGTCCAAAGTCCTGATT
>JAILXH010242120.1:0-14884 GCA_023558415.1 Piaractus mesopotamicus | reverse complement strand
ATAGAATCACATCTGAAAGGAATTTCCTTTCCAAAAATAGCTTCTAAATTTTTATGTATCTCCTTCCAGAAGGGAGTTACACTTCCAAAGTTCTGTCTTAGAAGTTGGTTGCACTTTCTGCTTCTCACAATCCAAGTAATCCCAATAGCAGATTTTGACTCCGTAAAACTTCTAAAAACATAAAAAATTCCCAGTTTCTTTGTTCTCGTGTATTTTTCTATTTTCCTTTTCCCAATAACGGCTTCTTGTCAGCTACACATCCTTTCAGACTCATAGTGTTGAGTTGTCCTCTCACAGTGGAAGGATGGACAAAAACGCCTGGGAGTATTTTCAGATCTGAAGCAAGAGTGGAGCTTGATTTTCTCCTCTCTCTCTCTCAAAGATGAACGCTTTAAGCACTGTTTTTCTGTTGGCGACAGTATTGGTGGTCTACCAGGTCTTGCACAATTGTTTGGAGTCCCATTTTCTCTACAACTTTTAGTATATATTTTTTTAACTCCAGTTTTGGAAACTAATTGTTTTTTCACCCTTTTTCCGATGAAAATGGATTATCTTATATCTGATCTCCTGATAATGAATAATTTGTACTTAAAGTTGGTCTCTAACACAGTACTGTAAACTGAGCTTACTATAAACATTTTCTCATAAACATCATTATGTCACATTATGTGTTAGACAGATAACCAGGCCTGTTTGGTGGTTGTCAGTCATCATGATGGAATAGATAACTTAATGAATGCAGTGCAACCCTATCACAACCTCTGGTAAATATAATTATGGGCTGTTTGAACTATATTTTGATCTTACTGGCTTACAAATGGTCAAATTCTGTCTTCTGGGTCTGTAAGAACATGTAACCTGTTTTTCTTTGTTTATTTTGTTGGAGTGCAAGAACAGAAAGGTAAAAATGTTGGTGTTTCATACAGATATGTTTTTATCCTGTTTCTGAGCTCTGACACACCTGCACATACAGCTTTTCAGACATGCGCACACAGAGACACACATGCACACCCATGTACAGCACAAACAAGGGAAACCAACATGTTGGTGTAATGGGGAGAAGTTTAGAGAGGCCAGGCTGGCAGGCCAGGGAACAAGCTGGCAGGGCAGCAAGGTGCTGATTCAGAAAGACAAGGTTACGTTTTTCATAGCTCCCATATAAAAGCAGACGACAGTTTAATCACATTATGGGTAAAGCGAGTCGCAGTCATCAGTGGCTGATACAGAACACGTCCCTTCCTCTCCTCTTCTCTCCTCTAAACCACAGGCACTCGCTCAGAACGCCGACCTCCACGCCACGCTTCCCAAAACAGGGCCCGTTTCGTTGCCATGGTTTTTGTTTTCCAACCAAATAGCAGAAAATGCACTGCGGGTGTGTTTTTGGAGGATATTTTGTTAAATGTCAAATGTGGCCAGTCTTTTTTTAAGACCTTGAACTGTGGAATATATGTAGACATGGAATCACTTGTAATATTAATTTTTGCGGTTATTTTATTAAGTTGTAACTTATACATTGTATATTGAAATATCTTAAACTAGACAAGGCATTTTAGATGTTGTGTTCAATCAGCTCTTCAATTTTTTGGGGAACCAGAAGAAGTTAATTAATTGAAATGATTTACTGTAATTATATTTATGGTCATTTCTAGCCTTGAGACTTGATTACTGTTTGTAAAATATGAAACATTTTGCATGTTTATATTGTTATAACATCACTCTCCTTATTATACAGCTTTCTCAGTTATTATGGAATCATGTAGAGCTCAGTTCATCATCTGAAATTTATAGCTGTCATTCGACACCTGGAACTGTACAAGACTAGCATAAATTTTATTTTTTTTTAAATTGCTAGAATAATTTTAGACATTTATCTGCATGTATAATCATCAAAGTCATGGTACCACTTTTCATTTTCCAATACGGATCTGATATTTACAATTGAAACAATACCAAGCTGTTTTTAATTGAAGTATCTAAAAGTAGGCCGCCATGCTAAAACTACTCAGACTCTATTACCTCACAGGAAGAACCATACAGCTATCAGCATCACATCACACAATGTGAGTGTGGTGTTTCAGGATAGATTTATTACAGAATGGTATCAGATTCATTCCTTTTTTCCTCCGATATCCAATCCAGCCTGTTCTGTACCGATATGGTCGATACCAATATGCCCTCTATTAATCGCCATAAAAATTTATGTGCAACCAAAAGTTTTATATTATTGAAAACCAGAGGTGGAAATTTGATCTGACAAGTTGGGGGGCTAAAGTCTTCATGCTGCACAGGCCTGGTGTCAGGGGGTCCTTTAGTGGGGCAATACCTCACCAGTCAATTATTATGTCCCAGTAAACATACCTGTACATGCTTATGTAACATAAAGTGGAAAAAAAGTGGAATTAAACTTTATGTGCATTGCCTCCACTTACCACGTGTCTGATATCCATCAATTAACATAGAAGAGTTTTCTCATATCACTTTGTATTGGCTGTACTGTATAGAGGTGCATTGTATGTTATGGTAAGGCAGTTTACTAAACAGGTGGACGTTTGGTGATTTTCTGTAAATGACTCTCCTGTTGATTCCCTCCTAAATAATAAGTGGCTGTTTAGCTGCGGCTGTGGTTTTCAAATGTCCTGCTCATGGTTTAGTTCTAACGCCAAGCCTGATGCAGTGTCCATTTTTGTCACTTATACTTATACAATATACTGAAATAATTCATTTGTCTGATATGAATCTCATCTAAGAATTACAACCCCAATTCCAAAAAAGTTGGGACATTTTGTAAAATGTAAACAAACGCAGGCAGGCCAGTTCAGCACCAGCACTCTTCTTCTGCGAAGCCATGCTGTTGTGATGGATGCAGTATATGGTTTAGCATTGTCTTGCTGAAATATGCAAGGCCTTCCCTGAAAAAGACACTGTCTGGATGGCAGCATATGTTGCCAAAACCTGTATATATCATTCAGCATTAATGTTGCCTTCACAGATGTGCAAGACATCCATGCCATGTGCACGTATGATCCCCCATACCATCATGGATGCTGGCTTTTGAACTGTGTGCTAATAACAAGCAGGGAGGCCTTTAATCTGGAGGACGCAGTGTCCATTATTTTCAAAAAGTATTTCAAATTTGGATTCATTGGATGACAGGACACTTTTCCACTTCGCCTCAGCCTATTTTAAATGAGCTTGGGCCCAGAGAAGTTGGCGGCGTTTCTGGATCCTGTTTATATATGGTTTCTTCTTTGCATGATACAGCTTTAACTTGCGTTTGTGGATTACACGGCGAACTGTGTTCACAGACAATGATTTCTGAAAGTCCAAGCAGTAATTTCCAGTACAGAATCAAGCCTGTTTTCAGTGCAGTGCCGTCTGAGGGCCCAAAGATCACAAGAATCTGGTATTGACCGTCGGCCTTGTCCCTTGTATACAGGGATTTCTCCAGAGTCTCGGAATTTTTTGATGACATTATATACTGTAGATGGTGGGATATCCAAAGTCTTCACAAGCCTACATTGAGGAACGTTTTTCACAGATTGGTGAAGCCCTGCCAATCTTTGCTTCTGAGAGACTCCGCCTCTCTAAAATGCTCTTTTTATACCCAGTTGTGTGAAGTAGTTTCAAGTTGCTCCTCCAGTTGTTTTTCATTAGTACCACTTACTTTTCCAGCCTTTTGTTGCCCCTGTCCCAACTTTTTTGAGATGTGTTGCTGCCATCAAGTTCTAAATGGGTTATTGTTTTTCTTGAAATGGTAAAATGTCTCACTTTCAACATCTGATATGTGTTCTATGTTCTCATATGTGTTAGTAAAATATGGGTCTATAAGATTTGCAAATCATTACCTTCTGTTTTTATTTATATTTATTTACATTTTACACAGCGTCCCAACTTATTTGGAATTGGAATTGTACTTTGATAATATAAAATGTGACAAGGACTGTAAATTAGTACATTTATTTAATTCATTGTTATAGTTAAGTAAATAAGTGTTGCAACCAATTTCATGTAAAAAGCCACAGCGGGTCAGTGCTTTATTTCTGGATTCTGTTGGTGCATCAGAAGTTAAACCTTGAGCTCATGTTGTTTATTTACAAGATTGAACTTACCGATTTGCTCAAACTCCTCAGAGTAAACAGAAAAGGTAAATATAGTAATACCAGGCAGTAGTACTGCACAGCACTCAAACCTCAAAGCCACAACCCTCTAAAAAAATGTCCTTTGGAGTTTATGACCCCTTGACTCCCTCAAAAATCACACATTGCATCTTCTATATGCACAGAGGAACACACCATTTCTGACTATAGTGAAACGAAGTGTCTCTTTTTGCGGTCCTTTTTTCCACCTTCATTTGAGTTTTATTGGGAATATCTGCAAACACTTCATAGCTGTTTGAATGAAGTGATTATATAACTGAATAAAGGAAAGACAGGCAGATATGCATTCTGATGAGGTGACATTTCGTACTGTACACAGACAGTAATAGTACACAAAGATTCACTTCCATCCAACCTTACAGCCAAACCCCCTACCTTTTACTTAAACAAGTAAAAGGTAGGGGGTTTGGCTGTAAGGTTGGATGGAAGTGAATCTTTCGTGCAGCCTGCTTGCTTGAAACCTACATGAAACTAAAATGCAGCCATCGAACAGCTGTAATTTATATACGAAAATGATAAAAATACTGCCAATATGTGAGTGTCACCTTGCAGATGACTTTATAACGAGAGTGATACGGTGTATCAAAAATATGAGTTGCTAGTTTGGCTAACTAGTGTAGTAACTGAATGTGTTGCATGCAACTTTGTTTCTGAATTGCTCTACGTAGTTGTTGCAGGCAACCATACAACATGCTGCTGCACAGAGAGACTGTTTTTCTTACAGCTCAGTGTGCCTGCAGAGCGCCTGCATTCACACAAATACTGTTTTAAAGATAATGCGATGATATTGGCTTGAGAGACTTTATTGAAAAATCACTCTCAAAAATATGTCAGCAATAATATAAGCTAAGTACCTTTGCGACTGTTATCCCGGGACCCCCTAAATAATAATTTCAAAAATGGTGTGAGGGGGCTCCCTCTGTCCCACTTAGTTTGCACTAGTGTTAAAAACATTGATTCCGCATTGATTGAACGGCGATTCTGAACTGGTGAAAGGAAGTGCACATGTCACACCGAAGGGCATGAATGGAGCTTGTGGCATATCTCGATGTGTTTGTCTGATACGGTGGCATAGCGACTGTTTCTGCATGCACCCTCAGTGAGATGAAAGGTGAGATATGGTATCGGCTGCGGCCGTTTATCAGAGGACTTGCTGCGAGGGTGGTGGCGGCATATCTCTGAGGTCCAGATGGCTGTGTTCAGAAACGTGGAGCTCCTCCACAGCTGAGCGGCACAGACGCCTGGACATGAACGCTGCATTCACGCCATGTTTCATCCACTCCGGCAGACAGGGAGAGACTAGCAACTGCTTGGGATTCCGCTGCTGTCTTATATCTCACACACACATACACACACACGCACACACACTCCAAAGCCCAAAACAACGAGGCTGTCAGAGCTGTCAGAACTAGTGTGTGTGTAACCTAGAGAAATGTGTGACATAAATGTGTGTGCCTCCCCATACAGATAGAGGATCTTTCAGTCTCTGCGCATTCTCCTGAAACATAGATGGACCTCATGGAATGCCCTTTCACTGTCTGACCGTTACAGACCCTGCCATCAAGTGGACTTTCCACAAGCGTAGCACACAAAAAGCAAAAAACGCTTGTTAAAATGCTTGTAACAATGCCCAGAAAGTCTAGTGTTTTAGATGCATCTCCTCAAGCATTTATTCAGATTAAGACTGTGTGAAAGATGTGCTGCATGTCTCAATTTTAGAGATGTACAGATAAAGAATTTCGGAGGGGGTAACAATAACTGATGTTTAAGGCCTTGTTGTGGCCAGTACCGAGACCAGTAACCAATAATTTAACTCTTTACTTCACCATGTTGCCATATGACAACAGTTACTTACTTTTTTTATTCCTTTGGTACACTGAAGGCCTTATGTACAAAATGATATACTCTTTTTCTGACCATAAGCCTCCCTATTGCATGCTGTACATTTTCTTAACCTTTTTTTAAAACAGGATCCTACTAAGCATTGGATAGAGCAATGTAAGAGAAAGAGAGAGAGGGGTTTGTTAAGAAACTGCTCATGTTATTTCTTTCTGCTTTGCACTGTAATGCTAGCTTTACTGCACAGATTCCCCTTAACTTCCTTTACATGAATGGAATGTAAATGAATGTTGATGTGTTGTGGAACTTCAGCTCTCCTCAGAGTGATTTGTTGCAGTCAAAAAATGGGCTAAAATGACTGAAAGTGAGCATAGAGCAGCTAAGTTAACTCTAACCTGAAGAGAAAGTCCTCTGATCCTTGTCTATGGCTGGTGTGCAGTATTTTCTGTACAGATAAAGTGTCCTGGTGGTTAGCTGAACTATGAAAATGCTGCTGTAATAATGGAAAGCACTTTGTTTTTAATGTGGAAAGCATGTGGACGTGGCTTTGGAAATCAGTTGCAGTCTGAAGTTTTTCCAGCAGATTTGTGGCAGAAGAAGCTCATGAATGCATGCGTTATCAGTAATGTTTATTAAAATGACAGATAAAGTAGTTCTTAATAGATGTTGGCTTACTCAGTTATTATGTGTATTATTTAATTTGTGAGTGTTATTAAAGGTTGTCATTTAAACAGTTAATATTTAAGAAAAAGCAGATAGACTAAAATAGAATAGAAAGTAGGTCGAAGCTGCCGCTTTTTTTTGGGGGGGGGCATATTATCAATAATTGTAATTTTTTGACTAGAAAAAATCATGCTAATTATTTTTAGATATCACCAAAGCCTAGTTCACACTATAATCCTTATAAGAAGTGCAGTTAGCTTAAGACATCTGTCAACATTTTAACTAATATAATACAAAATAATAATTCTTATCTACAGTGACTTGCAATTAATGTAGTGTTAGGAGTCAAGACTAAGCGCTCCTATTGGTACAGCAGTGAAGCTCCTATCTATATGGGCTGCTGAACCTCTAATCTTTTGTGTGTGAGTTGTGCTGTCCACTTGAGTAAGTTGAAAAGAATGGAAATGCCCAGCACTAATGGGGTGCTTAATTATCAGCTGTGATTATCAGCTGTACTTCCCATTTTAGATAATAAGAATGACGTGTTCCCATTTATCAGCGAATAATATGTCAGATGCAGAAATAACAGGCACCCCTCTTTAATTCTCGTGTATGTCTTCACGAAATTGCTTTTAAAACACTGAAGGCCCAATTTTTAAAGCGTTTTCCGCCAGTTTCAGACTTGTGGCTGATGTAATTGCTTTCTGAATTCAGTTTCTTTATCAGGACTAGCGCTTGCTGATGTCATTTTGCTCTGCCTTTTAGACCCTGTGCCTCACGAGCACACGGTTAGTAGCAGACCTATGGGCAGATTGCAGTCCTCTGTGCGGCCTTAGTAAATTGAATGTAAATTTCAGACACACTGTGAGGACATATTGCGGTAGAATCAAGGTGCTTCGCCCGCATTCATACATGAATCTGGCCCAGAGTTTCCTCCATGCACTGCATACCAACAGTCTCCTTAGTCACAAACAAGGCCAATTTCCGCTCTTGTTTGATGGCAGTCCCATTAAAATGATCTCATGCTTATAAACAAGTCAAACAAGCAGACCCGCTGTTGAGTGGCAGTAAACAAAGCTGCGGCCCTCCAAAGGGAGCCGTAACTCTTGCATATGCCACTCTTTCACTGTTAACCATAGATCCCAATTACGCCTCATCACACAGGCCTGTTTGTAAAAGCAGGAGGAAGCCGATGAGCCGCCCGCACCCCTGCGCCATTTGATTTAATGGGCAGCATCATTAATCTGAGTACCTGAAACAGCTGGGGCTGCAGCCTGGCTTGCACAGCTTGGCTGGCCACGGTGCACACACTGCAGGCACACACTGGCCTCGGTCTGTTCAGCTGGTGCTGTATGTGTTGGAGGGTAGAGCTTGTGCTTTTCTGCTGATCTGAGATCAGTTCTAGTGGTTGCTTCTGTATGGGGTTGACTATAGGATTTGTGTTGAATGAGCCGGTTTTAGTCTGATTAGTGGCATTTCAGGTATTCACTCCTCTAAGAGGACACCACCTTTGACCTTTGTACTAATATCTTAAAGGACTCATAATTTATCTTTTCCTTGTATTTTAGGATTTCTAACTCCATTTATGCATTTATGACATTTTGTGTGGTTTTATGCACCAAACAACAGTCATATTTTTTTTTTCCCAACCTCTCTTAATCTTTTAGATTTAAATAGGCTGTTTTTTTGTTACTTTTGCATTAAAGGGACCATATCCTACATTTGGTTTGCATTTTATTTAGTCTCCTTATGACATTTGTGTGTGTTTATGTACCAAAAAGACTGTCATCATTCATTTTTACTTGACAAATTTCCAACCTCTCTTTATCGTTTCCAATTAAACAGGTTTATTTTCATCTGTGCATTTAAGACCGATGTATCTTTTCTGTCCTTTTGTGTGCCTCATTCAAAAAATCATCCAGGCTGAAGCACTCCTTATAACTTAAGTGTGAACGGGCAGGGCTAAACTGCTGCAGGCAGATATATGTAAAAACATTCGTTTTCATGACATCACAGCAACATTGAATTCAAAACAGTTTTTGCAGCTTACTTTCCATATATGGACTGTATAAACTAGGACATTTTGACATTTTAACAGTGTATGTACTACAACAAACTCTTGTAGGTATTATTAAAAAAAAGCGAGGAAAATGCGGTTTTCCAGGATATGGGCCCTTTTCTCACTGACTGCTGTAAATTATGCCTTGTTCAAAAAGCAGTCTGGACCAAATTATGCAGTGCCAGCACTCATCACTTTGCATAAGTGAATAAACTGCTTTATATGGACTCAGGACTGAAATGTATGTTTTGGATCTTAAACAGTCTGTGTGTAGTACACACACACACACATCATCTAAACCGCTTATCCTTCTGGGTGTGTGTAGTACTTCAAACTCATATTTTTTAAAAAATCAAGGAAAAAGATTTTCTCCATGATATGAGCCCTTTAACACAATGCCTGACTGAACATCATTAGGAAATGATTACTGTGTGTTCAGTGTTTTTCTGGAAAGAGGATGGCATAACCCCCCCCTTAACCCCATGTGTGCAGTCTGAGTCTCTGCTTTACATTTACATTGCATTTCATTAACGGGAGCCCCTGGATATGGCTCAGATTCAAAAGCCCATTGCCTTTTGGAGAGAGGCTTTATCCCACTGTAGGTCACACAGTAAACCCCTAGTTAAGGTTAATGCATGCTTTTAATTACACTGATTCACACGGGTATAATCTCCCCCTGGACAGCGGCTAAGCGCATCCTGTCTGTGAGCACAAAAGTTTGTGAAAGCTTAAAAAAAGCCCCCTTAATTCATCAGAAGCCACCATATCACCAAATGTCAAACAAAATATGCTAATAGACAAGGTCAACTAAAACCATGCCAGCCAGTCATTTACATACACAGAGAAACCAGCTTCTGCTCTGAGTATGGTCCAGCAGGTCAGCATAGTGAGCGTTTTCCCTCTCGTACTCTTGCCACGGCCCACAAGAGCCATTATATTTCAAAGACTTTGCAGAGATGTCACTGACTGTGCTTCAGTAAATGCGGGCGTTTGGCAGGCAGGGCCACTCTCGGGCCCGCTGCTTCTGCTGCAGACGGATGGCTGAAATTCCCTCCCCGCTGCGCTCGGTGGTTGTCCTCTCTGAGTGCTCATCAGACTGCCGAAAAGCTGTGATGGCATCCTCGAGATTGTGCAACAGCCCTATATGAAACAACAAAGCAATTTGAGCTCGAGCAGTAAAGATTTTGGCATGCACTCTTTAAAAAGATAGTTCTTCAGGGGTTCTTTGACAAATAGTTCTATATTAATTCTTCGCATGGTGAAACGGAACCTTTTTGAAAAGGGCTCTATATAGCACCAAAAAGGGTTCTGCTATTGTGACAATGTCAAATGTCAATTTTTAAAAAAGGTTCTATATATAACCATATACAACAGATTCTCCATCAATCTAAATAAACATTGTACCATGTGAAGAATTAGAGCATGCAAATGGTTCTTTGAATGTTAATGGTTCTATATAGAACTATTTGTCAAAGAACCCGTGAAGAACTATCTTTTTAAAGAGTGCATGCCAAAATCTTTACTGCTCAAGCTCAAATTGCTTTGTTGTTTCATCTCGAGGATGCCATCGCAGCTTTTCGGCAGTCTGATGAGCACTCAGAGGACAGCCACCGAGCGCAGCGGGGAGGGAATTTCAGCCATCCGTCTGCAGCAGAAGCAGCGGGCCCGAGAGTGGCCCTGCCTGCCAAACGCCCGCATTTACTGAAGCACAGTGACCAACTGGTCAAATGCATTGTAGCTTCCATAATCAGGGAGAAATTTTAAACACAACAGAGGATTGCTGACCTCAGTTGCTTAAACAACTGATAGCATACTACAGCAGGTATAAACGGCATTCAACTGACCTCACACTTGTTGTCGCCAGCATATTGTTGACATGCCATCTGTCAGCGTAGTGATGACAGCAGCACTTGTAGAGCCACCGCTTGTACACACTTAGTTAATGAAGCATTGAGACAGATGTATAAATATAGCCATGTTGCATTGCATTGTCTGTGGTTGTAGTAGCAACAGCAACAAAAAAAAATTGTGTAAGCTTTTAGCAACCTGGCTGTCCGACATCATGAGGGGAAAGAGGCTGAAGAGCTGAGCCAGTGAAGGGGAAAACTTTCAACTTTCAGCCATTTCCCACACCAAAGTCTGCTCTAGTGTTTTTGTCACAGGTAGACAGTTAGGTGAAGGATGAATTCTGTAGTTTTTCCCTTGATCGTTTCTGAGTGTTGACATTGGCTGCAGTTTGACTTTTGGAATCTAACTACTTATGTCTAGATCTCTTGTGATTTAGCTAGACATCGAATGCAGTTGAGAAAACTGCAAAACATTACAGAGCTCATGTAACTTAAGCTAACTTAAACCAACACTGATTGACCACTTAAATAGCCAGGGCCCACCAGCGGGCCCAAAGTTTTATTACTCACTTCTATAACCTATGAATAGCTCAACCAGTTTGCATTGAAGTCCCTGTAATTACCGAATAATAAGCGGTAGTATGCTATAAGCTTGGGATTAACCCCACTAAACAAACATACATAACGTCAGCTATTATTCACTGTTGCAATCATGATGACGTTTTATGGTGTAGTTGATGGTATAAAAGACAGAATACATTGCGAATACTATCTGTTTGCTAGTCCTACCTTTTATAGCACTAGGAACAGATTTCTGGGCTAAATGCTCAAAGACGATGATTTTCTGATAGTTTTTCACAGTATTCAACTTTGTTTTCTTTGCTGCGGTCAACTTTACTGCTATCCTAGATCGCTATAGCTGTGTAAGTAGCCAGCTATGCTAGAACGAACACAGTTCAACTAAATTTCCACAATCTGCAGAAAAACCTAAGTAGGGTAATGATGCAGGTACATGTTGGCTTTGGGAAAAACGTATTGCAGAATTGGGTGAAAAACGCAACATGACACAGTGATGGTGGTGTGGAGCTTTGTAAACATTACCATTGTATTAGCAGCCACTGAGAATTGGAAATGATCAAAGAAGAGCGTTGAGGTCACTTTCATTTGTTCAGGTGGAAATAAAGGTTATGAAGTCAGCATCTTGAGGTTCGTCCTATTTATAAGAAACTTTGGCATCAGAGGACTTTGTTCAGGACAGAAATCTGGAGGGTATAGAGAGGCGTCATCGAATATCAGCATCAGCACACAGTTCCCATATTGCTGCATCTCTATAAACTACAGTATTTTCTTTTCCAGTGACAGTCTTCATTTTTTCTCCAGGTTTTTATGTCTACTGTAGTCAGATGGTTTCATATGCATGCCTGAGTTGCTGCGACTCTCTGAAATTCAACTTATCGTAACCTTAAAACTGGAATTGAGGCCATTCAATTACATCAAGAATTCTAGATGTGTTCTAGATGTGCTATTTGTTAGAATCTCTATTAAAAACAGTGTTCTAGTGAAATATCTGTTGTAGTGGAATTTATTCCTCTATTGCCATTAGCCATTTTTCTGTTAGCATAAAGCCCACATGTTGTCTCAGATTTCCTCAGGTTACCAGGGTGATAGCCGTCATTTCTGTTTACTGTTCAAACCTTTCCTTCATGTTATGCGTTATAGTAGCTTAATCAGAGGGAATGCTAAAATTAGCAGGTTGTTGAACATGTAAGAAAACAAGATTGATTGTGTGAGGGTGGGAGTACATTAAAGAATCATTCTTACACTTTTGCACACACATACACACAGTTAAACTCACACATTCTCCCACACTGACACAAGCCTCGAGCACGAGGAGGAAGGTGACTCACCAGGGTCGACTGCCGAGAGGATTCCCTGCTGGAAGAGAATCCTGTCAAGGATACGCTCACACACACCCCTGACCAAGCCTTGTTTATATTTAGATTATATGAAAGTAACTGCATTGTTGCTCCACTGAATGCAGAACAGGCACCCTATACATTACTATTCAAAAAGCTGGAATCAACGTCATTTCAAACTACAGCTTGGATTGAAACACTAGTCACCAGAAGGCCTTTTTAAATATCCTATTCAACGTTTCAAATTTTGAGAGTAACCGTTAAGTTATTTAGGACCCATATCATGGAAAACCGAATTCCGTTGCTTTTTTTTTAAATAAAAGGGTTTAAAATAATATATAAACATTGTTAAGCTTCAGTTTACTCCCCAGTCTATACAGTCCTCGTATGGAAACTATGCTGTAAAAACAGCCCGTTTTGAATTCAGTGTCACAAGAACCAAACCATTCACATATATCCACCTATTCAGCCTACTGTAGTTTAGCTCTGCCCATTTATAGTGAAGGTTTAAACAGTGTTTCAGCTCTGAGTGCTTTTTGAATGAGACCCAATACTGGGCAGCCAATCAGAACCATTCATTTTGCTTAAATCAGTCCCAGCCTGTGTAATTCTATAAAATAAATGATAAAGTGATTTTAAAGACCCTGTTTTTAACCATTTATCCATCATGAATTAATTCCGCACAAGCGAAAAGGGAAACATTTTACATAGATTTGCGCTAAAAATGTAAACATAATGATACTGAACACAAACATAAATGCAACACTTTTGTTTCTGTCTTTATTTTGTACAGTGTCTTAATAAAGCAACACGATTATGATTATGTGGTTATGTCAAATTATGTAAGAGACGTTGTAAGATATAATGCAAAGTGGATAAAATAATAAAACTACTTATAAAGTTGGACCATGATAAAATTACAGTAAAGCATGGACTCAAGTGGCTTATCGCTTTAATGAAACTTCAACAACATACAGTATGATAAAACACAAATGTTTAATAAATACATTTATTTAATTATTATTTATTTATTTAATTATAATAATTGCACAAAACCAGGCATTGCTAATCTTTTGCAGATTAGAAGATCCAACCCGATCCGTTTTCTGGCTACCGAACGTTTTCTGGCTACCTGAGATCACTGGTGCTTTTTGGCACCCGAATATCAAGCCAGAAATTTGATTCAGTTCCGTTTTATTCAATTCAGTTGGACAGATTTAGATGAATACTCACTACGTTTAGTCTCCAAGTAAATTGTTTGGCTTAAAAGCTTCATTTGAAAAGACCTCTGAACACACAGCACAGAGCGCTAATTGCTCGTTTTCAGTCCAAATAATGTGAAGACCAGTGTCAGCTACTCACTTCTGTATTTTCTGTGTTTCAGTTTGTACTTGGTTTTCTCAGTTGGTCAAACCGTTTCTTTTGGAAGACCCTGTTTTTGACCACACGATTGAAAAGATAAATGTCTGACATTGACTTACACTTAAAATAAAACCGTAACTACCCAGCAGTTTAACAGACCAATCAATGAGCTTGATGTAAATATGATGTTTTATTTGATTTTTTTGACCTGTTGAAAATCATTGCACCAAGGAAGAACTTCCACCAAGTTTGTTTAGAGTAGGCTGTTGTACACTTTAGGAGCTGTGTGCTGTGCTCCGTCTCTCTCAGGCTCCTGGCTGGGGCATTGTGTGCTCTGTGATTGCTGTGGCCTGCAGACCTGCTGGAGTGGTGCTTGTCAGCTTGTTAGGAAACCCGGAGCTCTCCTGGTGGCTCAGTAATGCCTGCTGGATTGCTCAGAGCCACCCTCTTTTAACACCAGGCTGGCCTCAATTTAAAGATCAGTGGCTGTTTGGTGGTCACTGCCGGACCATGAGCACTTCATCTACTGGGAGCCTTTTCAATGTGGAGCTCTAAGCACGCTTTCTGCTGAGAGCTGCTGCCTCAGCCTCCTCTCCTTTCTAGTAACAAGCAGAGGACTAGACATCAGCACTGGATGAATGACCTGTGAAACTAATAAATTAATAAATAAATATAAACTATTAAAACAACTGTTTCTGTTGCCATACAAAGTCATTATTGCTATATTATGTACAATATTATCAATTAGGTACCAGAAGGTATTTTTAGATGTTTTTTTCAGTTTTAGATGTTTTAATCAGCCACTTTCCAAAAAAAAAAAAAAAACAGAAGCTCTTCCTTTGTGGTCAGCCTGTTTCAGTGCAGTACTGTTTCAGTTTCTTGCTATAGTTTGGTCATTCTTAATGTAACTTCAATAAATTGGGCCTATAAATTGCTTCTTGATGAAATAATAAAATCTTACTGATTACAGGCTGAGGGCAGTTGTGGGCTATGTTGTGTATATATATATATATATATATATATATATATATATATATATAT
>JAILXH010242086.1:41445-53507 GCA_023558415.1 Piaractus mesopotamicus | reverse complement strand
ATATATATATATATATATATATATATATATATATATATATATCTTTGGCTGGTCTCCTTGTGAAAACCCTCATGAAATTGCAGTAGATGGAAAATGCAAACTACTATTTACGTTTCTCTTGCACACATCTCAGTTCTTTACTAGTTCGACTGGCTTCTCATAACAGCCTGCAAACTCCTCATCATGACAGATAAAGCACATAATGAACCTTTCCCTTATCACCTTTCTGAACTCCTCAACCTCACTCTCTCAGATCTGCTGGCACAGGCCTGCTTTCCACTACTGGTGCTAGAACATTCAGTGCCTGCTAGGGGTACTAGAACATAACTGCCCCTTAGATTAGGAACTCCCAGTCCCTACTCCTCTGGAACTGTACCAGAACTGTGCTACAACTTTCACTGTAAAGACTTCTTTGTTATTTTATGAAATATGTCTTGTATTATTATAGCAATTTTGTATTATTATAGAAAGATCTGAGCAAAGCATAAGTAATACAATATCATTATAATCGTTAAATAGTACAGCAAAACAACAACCTTTACAGCTCTAAGACCTAAAATGTTAACAATTTCTAGAATAAAACTGACGTTTTCTGGGTCAAATCAACAGATAACTTTAACACTATTTTATATATTCCATTCTAGTAATGCTTTCCTGGCTAAAATCAGGCCGAACATATGACTCATGATTTGAAAGTTAAAGGCTACGAGTGAGGTCTTACGATGCCCTTGCTGGCAGTGAGGTTATGCAGAGCTCCGCAGCACGCCTCCTGAGTGCCCTCTCTCTCGCTGGAACCCAGCAGGGACAGGTACGACTGCAGGGCTCGTGAGTGGATGAGCCAACTCTGGCCTTTGGGGTTGTTATCCTCCATCACTGGATAGTCAAAGTTCTGCAACACAGGGAATGTACAGAGAACAAGGGATGCAAGTGAGCACATGCAAAAAGAACAGTGTGTAAGAAATACAATACACAGTCACATTGTTTACTTTGTGAGAGGTATTATGACCGTACGGTAGAGTAACAAGGCTGAACAATTTGGGGAGAATATTTAAATGTGATTTTTCAGATTTAAATAATGATCATTTTCTATAAATTGAGGTCCAGGCTGTTTGTTACCCAAGAAGACCAGCACGCCTACCTTTTCTGGTTTGAGCGCTGAACATGGTGCGGCAGACAGTTACATTTACGCATTTGGCAGACGCTCTTAGCTATTTACTGTTTAATCATGTTACAGATATAGGTGAATGTAGCGTTAAGAGTCTTGCCCATGGACTCTTATTGGTAAAACCTAGTGTATTTCCACAGGCAGGGAATCGAACCCCAGCTGCAACATGGAGAGCAGCAGTATTACCCTCTACCGAGCTGTGTGATCTTGTCACATACGTATCATGTGCATGCACTGTTGCTTCTGATTGATCTACATCCAAAAATTCTCCATTTAATTCTTGTAGGCTATAATAAAAATTGCAGTTCTTGTGCTTTTTCATATTACAACTTCGATATAAAAACTGATTCTTTCAGCCATAGTTTGTATGTCATTTTTCTTTACATTTTTCTTTCTTCTATTTAAGTTTATTATCCCAAAATTCAAAGAAAATACTGATAAAAAGGTGAGGTTCATTGATCGCTATGATGCGATACATGTGTTGTATGCGTTATTTGGGAGAAAAGACTTATCCTTGTCCAAATGGTTCTTGTATTTGGGCTTTGCTTATGATAAACTAACCTCTTGCTGGATCTTGCGGCTCTGGCTGCTGAAGCAGCCTATGGGGCCGGTGTCTGTGGTGTTTGTGCGGCGGTTAGCATATCCTGCCAGGGCATTCATCTTGCTGAAGACGGCAGGCGCCTCACTCTCCAGTTGGTATGTGAGGTTGTGCAGAATACACACAGAGTTCTCCACAGACTGCAAGCAAACAGTAAACAGCTGTTAGTCCAGGGGAAAAAGCACATAGGTGTTACTGATAGAACCTCAGGCCATGCGTATTTTACTGCACATTTATATTACAACAAGTACATGCGCATTACTGCACTGTTAACGTAAAACTGGAAACAATACCAGAAAAACATTCTCATTGCTGTTATGTAAAGTGAGTGATATAACACATGGGTACATAAGCTAAAGTGGGTGAGGCCTCTGGCTTCTGCCAAGGTTTTCCAGACAAGTCTAGTCAATACACATAATGGAAATGAAAAGGGTGCACATTACTCGAAGGCATACTTTTAAATAGGCGACAATGGAACGATAATCTGCGTGTCAGCTAACCATCTGAATCCTCCCATCATACCCTGGCATGTGTTGAAGGACATCTACGTGTGAAATTTAACATCAATGTTTAATTTGATCCTAGATGAGCTTGCCCTACCCTCAACATCAATTAACCACTATAGAGGTAAAATGCAAACAGGCCACAGAGCAAACAAAAGAAGGTACCTTATCATCGTGGTTGCCTGAGTCCGCACAGTTTTGCACGTAGCTGACCAGTGAGTCCACCAGGCCCTTGCAGTTGCGCATGGCTTGCCTGCTCGCCAGTTTACCTGAGCTCAGATTTCTGTGGGCAAAGAAACGTAATAAGCCCCATTGCATGACACTGGGACATTCCCTTCTCTTGACATCTGCATAATTCCTTGGCTTGATCTAGGCCTGGTGAGCAAACGTGTGCACACAGCACGTTCTCACATTCATGTCCAAGACACCCAGGTGGCGCTCTTAATCAAGAGAAATTCAAATACATTTGGTCAATATTAGATTTAGATTTGTCTTCTATGCTGAGTTTGAGCTGGAGGACAAAGCCATAGTGTCAGACATATAATGAGGTGATTGTTCTTGCTTAAGCAGAAACTTGCCCTGGTCAGTAAAATAAACACATTTACCTGAAGTAACCTTATAACTTCATGGAACTCTTGACTGACTGGATGAATGGATGCTACTCTTTTCTTATGTGGTAGTTTTACAGTCTAACACTAAATATGGACTTAACTTTACCATTCAGTATATCCAGTCATATGCAAAAGTTTCAACAACCCTGATCAAATTACATTTTATTGATTTTGTAAGTGAAAGTAACCTGTACAGAAAACAAAATGGCATTTTTCCTGCAGATGTTAGTGGACAATTTCTGTTTATTTGCTGAGGTTAACACTTTGAAAAAAGCATAACTTATAATAAACATACAAAATGTACCATACCTTTTTTACAGGTCACATTTTTCCTCTACCATGTTAAATTCAACAGATAAATTGTGCGTTAAAATGTCCAGGAGTTGCTCTGCAGAGAACACACTTAAATATGGCAAATTTCACTGCACAATTTCAACTTATTTGATGAGTTTAACATTAAAACCATCCAAAGAAAAATAGGTATCTCCAAAACAGTAACTTTACAGGAGAGGGCAAAAATGTTTTTTACTTTCAATGCAAGTTTATATATATACTTTATTGAAAATATCATTTTGTTTTACCTCTGCAAGTGCAAAACCTTCAATTTCCCATTTCAATTCCTCACTCTAATAACTAAAAAAGGAACTTAACTATTAGTTTCATAGCAGTCGATATATAAATAATGTACAGTATTTACTGAGTAATACGTCTTAAAATAATTAACTGTATTATAAGTAGGGATGCCGTGATATACTTGTACCTGCCAATGCCAATATGTATACATTTGTACAAACTAGGACTAAATCCATCTGGATTAGCAATACAGAGAAAATGAACATATATGTGTAGAGGGTTATAGATGTAGTAAAAATGGACAGTTTAGCCCAGAAACCCAGCTCTGCAGACACACTTTGCTCTTCTGGAGTACATTAAAAACACCATCAAATATTGCTTTGAAGTATTGATCAAATCTAAAAATCTCTTCAATGCCAATCATTTTCATGCAAATATCTGCCAATAATGATGATTCAGATATTACTATGCATTTCTAAATATATGCCTGCAGTTTAAGGGATTAAAAAAGACCTAAAATCAACAAAAATACAAAAAATAGTGCATCTCATTCATCAAATTTTGCCTAAAGTCATCTGCCCAAGAGCAACAAACTTTGCTTACCGCAGGCACCCTGTGGCATTATAGAAGCTCTCAGGGTCCAGATCAGGGTTGGCAGTGTGGTCTGTGGAGGCTGCAAACGGCTCCAGGATGGTTTCTGTGAGAACGGGCAGAGCACTGCGGAGCAGCTCAGCCTTCAGATTATCCGCTGAGGAAAGGTTCCACAGGAGACCTAAGTTGAAACAGGGACACAGCAAGGTGTGGTCTCGTATTACAAAGTGTTAAAATCATCTTTATGGAATGTTTAAGATGAAGTGAGTTTGACTTGCATATGACAAGATGGACCTGATCGGTGAAAGGAAGACGCGAATCATCTACTAGCACAGACTTGTAACTGAGGCGCTTCACAAAGAGAATATATATCATTTTCATTTATCTGCCAATCTTCCAGTGACTTAGCTAAGGGATTTCTGTTACCTTTAGGCAGGGCAGCAGGATGAAACCAGATTTGCTTTTTTGATATTCAGCTCTTTAAAAAAGGTCAGAACAATGGAGAGCCAGCTTTGACTACTTAAGTTGGCAAAGCTAATCATCAAAGAAGTCCAAAGGTCATGAGTCTGTACTCTTCATGGTCCCGACACTGTCCATCATTTTAAGCTTGCTACCTATTGCTGGTGTAAATGACCACTGTATATGAGAAAACCATTGCTTTTCTTCATTACAGTGGATGGAAAGGATTCTGGTTAAGCTACCAGACGTCTATCTTGGGTTCTGCTCTTTGTTTTTTTCTAACTCAGCTACTCTGCCCTGGATCAAATGCTCCTCAGATCCTTTTCTTTCCAAGTCTACAGATTCTGCAGACGCTTACCAGCCACGTGTTTCTGTGTCTCGGCTGAGTCTGTGGCTTTAAGCAGCTGCACGGCCTGGGTGATTCCTCCACAGCGCTGAACTTCCTCTTTGTTGGCCTGGTTTTTGAAGACCAGGTTTCGTAGCGCAGATGCCGCTGTCTCCTGGATCTGAGGGTTGGGGCTGCCCATCAGGGACACCAAAGGAGCGATGCCCTTCATCTTTAGCACCTTTTGAGAGAGACAGTATGAAATGATGCAATGTTGTTGTGTTCAGCTACTCAGACATGGCTGGATGCAAGATTTGGAAGATAATAACAGCATTCCATTGCTGAGAAAACAAGGCTGAGGTTGAAAGTCAAACATTAGGAATTCTGACATCATTTCAACTTACAGATGGCCGGCAAAATTCACTCGAATTTGTAGCATGCACCAATTAACAAAACTAACATCAATGTTGACCAAGCTGAATATTTCCTCACCTCCTGCTTGGCTTTGTCATCTGTGAAGGTGCCGTGCTGAATGAAAGAAGCGCCAAATAGCTGATAATTCTCATCTTGGCTGAGGAGACAGTCCACTGCCTCTGATATTGTGAGCTCAGTCGAGCGTGCCTCTCCATTCATCCTGGTAACAAATCCAAAAAAAACATTAGCAACAGCAGAATGCTGATTCATAACGAGACTGACCCCCTTTCGTGACTAGACTGACCTTGTATCACAATAAGGAAGAGATCACTAAAAATCAAAACCTTTCATCATTGGGTTTTGAGTCAGACTTCTTTTTTAAAATTGTTTCACAGTTAGCTTACAGAAAGAACCCAGTATGTAGCCGTAAACAGTGAGGTTTCACTCGTGGTGTTCCACAAGGGTCTATATTGGGTCCAGTTCTATTTCCTTTGTACATTTGGTACTGCACACAGGATTATGAACCTCACGTTGTATGGTGATAATGCTATACTATGATGTGATTTGAAACTGATCACGGGTGACAGAACGTCTATGCATAACAGTGAACTGTACAGGTATATGGGCTGCTATTCAACATTTCCAGTCCCTCGTTTTGGTTTAAAAGACTCTACGTTTTCTGTTTATTTGTAGGCGTTGTGTTTTTTAAACAAATATCTTTGATAACGTACACTTTATTTAATATTGTCTGTACTGGAATAAATTCTGTATTATTTCCTTGTTAAAATGTTTATTTGTTGGTTTGCATTCCTCTCTGAAAATAAGACTTCCCTGCTTCATAAATGGAAATAACATAAAAACTGAACACCATCAAATCTTCAAACTCACCCATTACTCTCACTCTTGCTCCTAGTAGCTACGGACGCCTTAATTTCGGGGTTAGAGTGGCTGGAAGGTGGCCGTTTGTTGACAGTCTGACTGACAGGGACCTGATTAATAGTACTGCTTCTATGAATGATGTTATGTCCTATGATTTGAGTGCCGTTGAGAAAAGGCTGGCTTGGCTTCCTTTCCACTTTGTTTGTCTGTCTGTTGGTTTGGCTCCAGCGGGCATTGGTGTTAACAGAAGGGGCCATTTCCAGGCTGCGGCTGGCTGTATAGCCGTCCGGCACGACTCGGGGCTGGCTTACGGCAGGGGGGCTGCTGGGGAACATGGAGCTGCTGATGTTCCTCTGAGAATTTGAGGTCCTGGTGCTGATGGTCCTGTGTACGACGTTTTGACTCTGCTTCCCCTGAAGAATAACAAGGAAGATAGTATAGGTGAATCTTTGTGCTTGTACTTCTAATTAATGTTGGACCATTTCTTTTGGATCATTCATTATAAAATGTTCACACAACGTTATCTTACATGATATAAAGCTTTAATGGGACACCAACATTATGCTTTTACAATGCTAAAAAGTGGATAAATGGAACATATCAAAAATATCAATGTGATAAAATATCAAATGACTCTCATAACTGACAGTTGACTGAAACCAGTCAGCAATTGGACCAGTAGACAGCGAGTACATTAATGCGTGACTCATGTCAGGTGTGGTAGAGAATGGGTCTCATGCCACATCATGCAACAATGGCAGGATAATATTAAAAAATAGTTTACGATGCATTCATGTTTTGTGAATATGCGGTTCATAGAGCGTTCCCTTTGATAATTCACTTCCCTGAGTACATCATGACTCCTAACAGCTTAATACCCAATTTACAGGGGTTAGAAAGCAGGTCTATGCAAATATTTAACGTTATCATGATAAAGTATGTCACAATGTGTTAAAATATGATTTTCTGAGCAAATCTTTTCTGAGGATATCATCAGTACTTGTAGAACATCGACCAACTGCATGTTTCATTACAAAGAGAGCATTAACTATTCCTGAATGTAGTGTAGCACAGTATGTAAAACACTGAATAACAATTATTTGTAAAAAAAAAGTTTTGATAGATTTTTTTAAGTGTGGCATTATTAGTTCTTTTTGTCCATTCTACCTTATCAGATGTCCGAAAAAATAAATATCGTGATGCATATCATGTATCATGATATATTTTTGCCATTCTGCCCACCTCTATTAGAAAGTACACACTTCAAAATGAAAATTCTTCGAGCTCTTTAGTAAAGAAAATGGTTCTATATAGAGCCATTAACACTCTAAGAACGTTTGCATGATTAAAGGGTTCTTTGCGTCATGAAGGAGTTCTTCAGATCGATCGAGAATGTGCTGTAGACGGTTCTATATAGAGCCTTTTTGAAAAGGGTTCTATATAGCACCAAAAAAGGTTCTTCTTTTGTAACAAGCTTGACATCATAACAATAGCAGAGCACTTTTGGGTGCTATATAGAACACTTTTCAACAAGGTTTTATATAGAACCATCTATATTCTCCATCAATCTGAAGAACCCTTTCATAATGCAAAAAAAGAAGCCTTTAATCATGCAAAGGTTTTTTAAATGTTCGTGGCTGTATAAAGAACCATTTTCTTTACTGAATAACCCTTAAAGAACTATCATTTTAAGTGAGTACCCAAAATTGCAATCACAGCTTGGGGGGATTTGGTTTGAGAAACATAGGCAAAGCATAAACTGCATCTTTGTTCTTTTTTAAAACCTGTTTAATTTCTTTTATTGATGACATTTATGTAAGCAGGCTTGTCACATTATGGGTGAGAAAATCAGACAGGACTCTACCTCCAGGCTTATGAATGATAACTGACTTAACCATTCCAATCTGTCGAGACAATGACTTTCCTCCTCTGACTAATACACTACGGGAGACACAGACTAGGAACAGCTGGCTTCAACTTTTACTCTCATAAGACAATGACAGGTACAGCTTATCACTAAACTGACTGCTGGCAGAGAGTCAAGTCTTTTTAAAAGATACATTCGGACCTCCCAAAGTGATCCGAAAGACTGATACTGGAACCGATTAAGGAATGTTTTAATGAATTGCTGTTGAAGCCCTGATCTTAAGGCTATTTTACCTCACTGAGCTCTATTTACGCCACCGCCGTAGAGACGGCATAAACACTCATTATCCACAACTTGCGTCAGTAAGGCATGTTTGGAGAAGTTAAGAAGCAGTTGAAACATCGACGGTGCAGGACTGTTTTAAAGTGGAAAATGTAAACAGCCCAACAGACACCTGTAATATCAGTTTTGTGTTTGACTGCAGTTAAGTTAGCTGCATTTCATCAAAACAATGTTATGCTGGCCACAAATAAAATTTTACACACTTGACAGCGATAGTAACAGTGCAATCAAAGTACTTCAATCTTATCTGACGACTTTGAAACAGCCGACAATCTGAACCCCATAACTGACATTTAAAAAACAAAAAAGCTTAACGTGTTAATTCAGATGGTGTCACACTATGCGCACGCCAAAAATGAAATGATTTTACTGCAGCATTTCAAAATAATTGCATTCCTTTTGTCCACTGAAATTTTCTAACTGCAATGTGTTCGATGTTAGACTAAACACTCAATATTAAACAACTTGGACTGGGGGAACCTGACTGGGACATCCCGAACATGTACAGCTGATCTTTCTGTTTAAGTATGAAAAGCACACAAACATCAGAATCACGGGACTCTAACTGGGAATGCATGAACATATTCACTCAGTCCTTGCTGCAAATTATCACATGTTGATCGTTACATGCAAATGTGAATTCAGAATAAGCAAATTTGAATCAAAATGAGCAAATTTGATCAAAATATCACAAATTAAGATCTAAATGGAGCCCAAATCTCGTAGTTAATGTTTCAGTTCTTGGAAAAGATGTCAATTCTCTGTTTACTGGTTCTCATCTCAGCTCAGAGGGTAACTCATCGCTGACTCATCCAAAACCCCCTAAACGATGTCATTCAGGGTGGAACTTGCTTTTCTTTCTATTGTCAAAAAGTCATAATGATGAACTGCGCGTTTTGTTCTGTTGGTATTTGAAATGCAATGAAGAATTTAGGATGGCTTAGTTTAAAGGTTATTTTACAACTCACTGTTATGTTTGACTACACATGTATTTCTATCTATATATGTGTCCATATTAATGACACCCCTGGAAATGAAATGCAGGGGTTTTCCAGTAAAATTCTTACATTAATGCGTGTTCAGGAAATCGGGTGTACATACGAAGATTGTACTTGTTCAGACTTGAAACAGTAGCTGCTCTCCTTTACGCACAAATGAAGTACCTTGATGACAAGCTATTATTACTCATTAAAGAATGTGAAATTTTATTCCTGTTCTTTAGAAAGAAAATCATAAGCATAGTAAACTGGTTATGTATATACATGAAGCTTACCATTTTTGCATGTCCGTTAGACATGGAGTTTTCATTGATAATGGCTGATCCGTTTAGTGTCCCAGGGAAGAACTTGTACTCGTAAAACACACTGTCACTCTGGGGACCTAATTAGGGAAGAAGACCACAGAGGTTTTATTAGTTAGCTGTATTTAAGAAGGCATAAAATTTAAATTATATTTATACAGTAACGTCCTTATAAGATTAAGATGTTTTTGCCTTCTCCTAAAAAGTTACCAATTTATGTGTTTATATATATGTTTCTATATATATATATATATATATATATATGTTTCAGATAGAAATGGAGATTCAGCCTTTTATAGTCTATTCAACTTGAAGGGACACTAACAATAAGTTTGTAATAATAACTGTATTAATCACATACACCTATTGAACATCATTTTAAAGACACAATTATACTACACTGGTGTATCAATACAAGAGATATCGCACATACTAAAAGCATGAAGCGATTTCACTGAAGCATTTAAAAATAAGAGGCAGGCAGCGTATCTTACCTACATTGGATTGTTTTGACTAACTTTAATGTACTTGTGTAAGTGTTCACTTTGCTGTATTACTTACAAAAAGCACAGATATCTCATTGTACTCTGTATCAGCAGATACTCACAGAATCAGTCTAATTAGGAACACATTAACATATTCAGTCCTTTCAGCAAATTATCACACGCTGATTGTGTCTCGCATGCCAATCTGATCAAGCAAAGTCAAAATAAGCTAATTTGATACAAGCTTTACAGCTCCAGGTCTAAATGGAGCCCAAATCCCTTTTGCGATTCGCAGAAGATACAATTCTCCACTTACAAATGCAGACAAAAGGAACACACACTTTTAAAGGGTCTGCCAAAACTGTGAGCCAAAAAACAACGCAGAGGAAAATTTCTGATAGATTACAAAACTTTCCTTTAGAAATTGTTTGTTGCCAGTTCCGATGCTGTGCAAGCATTCAGCTTCTGAAGTTGTACGAAAATACGAAATACATTTCAAAGTTCAGACATTCATGTATGGCCTGCCGTCATACTGAACAGACCAAACGCAGGGCTTTCTCTATTCTCCTTATACTAGCAACTTAAAAGTTATAGTTTATCACTTCACTTTCACTAGGGGTGAGCGCTATGACAGTATTTTATCATTATTGTTATAAATTATGTCACAATATGCTTTTCTGAGAGATTACAGATATTGTCAGTGCTTAAAAACATTAACTACATGTTTAATTACAAAGAGTTTAACTGGATTTAGTGCAGCGCAGATTGTAAAACACTGAATAAAATTCATAGTCGTGGTAGATTTTTAATATTATTATTTTAGTATTTTTGAAATGTGGCACTACAAGTTCTACTTTGTCTGTTCCAACTTATTAAGTCACAGAAAAAAAACAAATATGTTGATGCATATCGTGTATCATGAAAATAATAATAATAATAATAATAATACATACTACTACTAGTAATAATAATATCTTTATTTACAGAGCACTTTTCAGATCAGTGGCAGCTGAAAGTTCTTTACAGACTTAAAGCTTAACAGTAAAAGAAGAAACTACGAAAAACTATAAAATTGAATTATCATTATATATATTTTTGTCATATTGCCCAGCCCAACACACACCAATAAATAAGTAAAATAAGAGAAAAAAAGGTCTGAAGTGAAAAATGAAGAGAACAGCCTACAGCCCAAACACAAAACACATCCCAGCTAACAGTTAATGGAAACCGAGCAGGCCTATAACTAATATAACTGGGCATATTTTAGTTTATGAAGCTAAAAAGTCTATTAAAAAATCAATAATCGTCAGGTAGCTGAGGGTAAAGGTGACTCACTGGCGGGGGAAAGTGTTCCGGTTCCTCCTTTGCTGCTGCTGCTGCTGTATTTGCTCTTGGTCCTCTTCATGGTGGAAACCTGCTCCAGCACTCTCTGCTGAGCAGAGCGGACACTGCGGTCCGAGGGCAGAGCCAGCGACGTCTCCCCGACCTCCCCGAGCGACAAAGCTGACCTTAGCGGTTCCAGGGTCATTTTGGAGTAGACGGAGTCGCTTCTCATGTAAAGGCAGCCGAGCACAGAGCGCTTGTATGAAATGGCGCTGCTCTGTGTGATGCTGCTGTTCTGAGGTAAACCTGACTAACCTGCCGACTCCCAGACACGGGCACGCCCACGTGACCTCCCACACCTCGCCTTCAAAACCCCACCTGTATTCCGGAAAAAACCCCGCCCTGCTGCTCACACTCGCAACACAACAGAGACATAATGAGTGAGAGGAGTGAAAAGGTTTCTCCCACAATATGGGAGTGTTATTAAACTGTTATAATAGGTGCAAATATCATTATAGGATCTGTTCAGTAAAAAAACAAAAAACAAACGGTGTTTATATAAACACGTACTTCAACTTATAGCTTAGAAAGAGAGTTTATAGTATAGAAAGAAAAAAGATGAGTCAT
>JAILXH010241971.1:5424-16635 GCA_023558415.1 Piaractus mesopotamicus | reverse complement strand
ATGGTGTTCAGAATGGAGCGTTTCACATCAAAACACTCTGAACGACTTTGTTATTTTTTGTTACTTTGACGTTTTTCCATTATTTTGACGTGTTACTTTGACGTTTTGAGCCAGTCAGCTTGCTGGTAAAGCCTCAAACAGAAAACGTGTCCCCTCCTTGTGAAGAAGAAAATGCGTGCTGTGTGTGCGTTATTTGAGGCAGACGCCAAAAACTTTGTTTGTGCTGTTTTTGTCAGATTTTACCAATGATTTTATGATGTCTTTGAAATGTTAATGAGGCTTTTAGGGTTGGATTTAGAAGTATCTCTCCATTAAAAGAGATAGGAGCTGTTAGTGCTGTATGACTAGAAATACCTGCAGGGGGCCTTACCAAGATGGCCAACGAGTGGACAGACTTTCTATAAGCACTTTGGCTTAGTCCAGGCATGTCAAACTGGGGACCCTCCTGACCAAAGTGCTGTGGAAATAAGCATTTAGCCTCATCTAATGCTCTGAATTCAGTTCCTGCACCATGGGCAGCAGATAGTACAGACTGTACGAATATTTTTTGAATAATGCCTTATAAATTCAAATATCCGAACAACTGATTTTGGAATTCTTTCTCCTAAACCATCCCTATGAGCAAAGAGGAGGTTAATGCTGCACTCAGATGCTCCTCTGAAGGTTGTACATACCAAATGGTTAACTAATACAACAGAAAAAAACATGGATGTCTGGAGAATACCTATCTCTCTATTTCTTTGTTATGTTAAAAAGCACATAGAAATATTTTTAGGCATCACTTTCAAGGCCAGGTTTATTGGCTTTCACAGTGAATGGTCACATACTTGCTTCACATCTGGTAAACACAGCTCTAGAGTCCTGAATTTTTCACTTGGAAACAAAGCTTCATTAGTTGTCCGAGGGCAGTTTACTTGTTGGACAGCTGGTATTTCAACAATTTCCTCTAAAGACAAATGAGTTCCAGAGACAAATGAGACACTCACAGAAAGCTGAAATATTTCTAAGACACACAAAAAAGCTGTAAAAGAAAAAAAGATCTCACACTTACATAAATATAATTCAGCGGAGGCTGGGACAAGATGAGTCAGAGGCAAAAGAGTTAAGCCATCTGTGAGACAGTGAAAAAATCGGAGGCTTGTTTCTCAGGAGGCGAGTCTCACACTGATTATGAGTCTCGCACTAACTATGCCGAGGAGAAGTAAATGAGATTAAGAGGAGATCTCATTTAGAATATTACTTTCCAACACATTGTGTCGTTCTCTGGTTAATTAGAAAGAAAGTTTTTAGTGAGGAGAAAAGTGCTGGCAGTGTGTGCTTCTAGTTCTGTGAGTTTCTGTATACACTAGATGCCCCAGATCCCATATGAACCTAATGAGATCAGTGTAATCTATTCTACAGCTTATTCTTAAAACCCTCTTAGCAAAGCATTGCCAAGTGAGGAGTGCCAAGAGCACACAGCCCCGCTAACATGCTAGCAATTCGAGCAGACTGTACTTGAGTATCAGAATCAGAATCAGGCTTTATTCTCCAAGTATGTTTGCACGTACATGGAATTTGTCTTCAGTTACACAGTAGTTCAAGGATACACAGTAAGTGAGTATAGAAGTTTAACACGCATACAGTACCATACACATCCATACCTGAGTTCCACCACACTTATACAGTACCATAGACGTTCATACTTGAGTTCTACAACACTGATACAGTACCATAGACATCTATACCTGAGTTCTACCACACTTATACAGCACCATAAACATCCATAGCTGAGTTCTACCACACTTACACAGTACCATAAACATCCATACTTGAGTTCTACCACACTTACACAGTACCATAAACATCCATACCTGAGTTCTACCACACTTACACAGTACCATAAACATCCATACCTGAGTTCTACCACACTTATACAGTACCATAAACATCCATAGCTGAGTTCTACCACACTTATACAGTACCACAAACATCCATACCTGAGTTCTACAACCGTGTTACAGTACCATAGATATCCTTACCTGAGTTCTACAACACTTGTCCAGTACTAAAGACATCCATACCTGAGTTCTACTACACTAATATAGCACCATAAACATCCATAACTGAGTTCTACAACACTGATATAGTACCATAAGCATCGGTATCTGAGTTCTATAACACTTATCCTGTACTAAACACATCCTTACATGAGTTTTACAGCACTGATACAGTACCATAGGCATCCATACCTGAGTTTTACAGCACTGATACAGTACCATAATCATCCTTACCTGAGTTCTACAACACATATACAGTACCATAGACGTTCATACTTGAGTTCTACCACATTGTTACAGTATCATAGACATCCATACCTGTGTCTTACCACACTTATACAGTACTATAGGCATCTATACCTGAGTTCTACCACACTGATACAGTACCATAAATGTCCATACCTGAGTTCTACCACATTGTTACAGTACTATAGTTAGAACTATACTCTGCTGGAAGGTAGATCTCCAGGAGGAGGGCTGGTGACCATGGCTCTACAGAGAACAAACGTCTGCATATTTTAATGCACAATTACTGTTATTTGCTGAATTTAACATAATAAATAAAACTAATAAAAACAAAGTGTGGCCTCTGCGTCACACATTATACGGTGTGGGACACTGAGCATGACGTTCATGATTTTCCATTATTTTTTACACCACCAGTACATACTGTTGTGTAATTTTCACCAGCTTTATAGTAGGATTGTTTTATCATATCGTAGTGAGTAATCCACCCTGCCTGCTGTAGTGATTTGTGTTTGGGACTTTAAACAAATGGATATCTTAACACATTCTTTCCTGAAACACTAGTGAATTCGGTGTGTCAGCATATTGGCATAAGTATAAGGAAAAGAAAATGAAATCTATAAGTATGCAGGAAATGAGTAAACATAACTTAATTCCTTCCACTACTTTGTTACTGTGCTTATATTTAAACAAGATGGATGAGTAGCGATGTTTTCATCACTCTGAAGTTTGCTGTTCCGGGAAACGTGTTTGAAAGTGAATTATTCCTTCAATTCATGTCTTGCTCATGGTCCAAAAACACAGTTTGAATAACATGGGTATGCATTTAGGTTCCAGTAAGTTAGCCACCATGTGCAAACCTTTTTTCAAGCTCAGTACTAACTGATCTTTTCACCTGGTTAAATTATGTCCCTGGTCATATTGGGCACAATTCATCATACCATACCATTTAAAAGACAAAATTCTTCCTGTAGGTCACTGCGCACCAGCAGGCAGGGAAAAGTAATATTAACCAATAATATCATGTTTCACCTCCCCTCCCACCACCCTCACCTATCATTTAGCCAACACTCAGCTAACTCAGAGACCCTGGCTGCATCCAGAAACGTGAAAGTTGCTGCCTTTTCCTACTGATCCTCCTCTTCTCCGTGACCCGAAAACCAATTTTGTGACAGCTGTCTGAATATCGAAGGAGACGAGAAAAGCCGCTTCAAACACCAGTTGAAGCAGCTTCCAGCAGAGGATACACCAATGTATTCTGTCCAGGAAGTCTTTTACAGATATTAGAGTGACATCAACAAAAAAGGGACCAAAACACCACACAAATGCGAATAGGCTGGCTCTGTATAGCAGCTAAAGGAGAGCTTTCAAGCGAACATTGTAATATAATTTCATTAATAGTCAACATCAAATTTAATGACGTGGAAGGGATTTAGCTGTCCCATTTTCCCAATGTCTGATCGTTCTCTCTATTCCTCCTGCTCCTTTCCTCTCCTCGATTCCCCCACGGTTTTCCAGGATAGAAGAGGAGCAGTAGGAACAGAGATGGAGTACAGTAGCAGCAGCAAAATGTTATGATTTGCTATTCTTAAACTCTCTTTGCATTATTGTGTTATACACAAAAAAAAGTAATGTAAAATGTAATGGTCGATACCTTTTTTTTTAAAAGTTTAAATTCATGTCAATAAACCTTACTCATACTGCATTTTATCACTGCTGTTGTTAAGTTACTGAAAAAGTCAAAAACTCAAAAACATATGACCAAAAACATATGACCACCTTTATTTCACAGACATTTGTGTTTATTGTAATGGCTTTTGCTCTTATTATTACAGTAAACCCAGCTGAACTGAATTCTAGTAAAAGGCAGCATTTCTAAGAAATTAAATGTAATTTTACAGATGTGCACAGTCATTGAGAAAACATACATTTACTGTTACAGTGCACATTTTTATGATTTTAGGGTCAGTTGTTTACAATACAGGCTTTAGATTTCATAATTTGGGTGATCTAACACACTGTGAGAGCTTCGAGAGAAATAGAAAGCGTTTAATTGATTTCAGTTCCTAGGATTAAGTTAATACTGTGCTGTGGACTTACTCAGGCTGCAGCAGATGTTCATATACAAGGCAAAGAGACGGCCTTACCACCAAGCAATACCTCTGATGGAAAACCACTTCTTCTTTAGCGTGAAATCTCAGATTTAGAATCAAAGTGTCAGCATGTGAGCAAGCTGGCAACGACTTTCCCACTAACACCTGCAAAGCGCAGACAGGAAAAAAATAAAACACATTGTACAGACTTAGCTCCCCATGGTAACAAGGTATGATGGATAAATTTAGTCTTATGCGGTGGCGTAACCAGGATCTTATGAGCCCCATGCAAAAAAAAAAACTTTTTACTTGCTATTGCTATGTCTCAACCAGGTTGCTACGCTAATTCCACCAATTAAAAAAAATCTGCATAATTCAGTTGCTAAGATGCAAAAAAGATGAAAATGTAGTTTGCTTCCAGTTTTGTAAATCATACACATTTACATCAAAACATAATCCATCAGTGCTATTGAAAAATAAAAGCGCATAGTTTAGTTGAGGGCCCTGCAAAACAGATGAAGAATATGGTTTTTTTGGCTACTCCAAAAAAGAGATATTCCGATGTCTGAGTCTCCTGTTTTGTCAACTTTTTTCACATCCATATTTTTCCGTAATTAACCCCTCTTACCTTATAGTTGCCAGACAGACTTGTTTTCACATCACATTATGTTCTTTTTTTTTTTTTTTTAAGAATAAGATTTTAAATCAGCATTCTCCATGCAAAATATTATAAATGAAGATCCTTATTCTTCTGCAGTATATGGCCACAAGGGGGTGGCATTGATGTAGTCGTCCACGGGCATCAGCTTTGATGACTTCTAGGTTTGCTGTTTTACTTGTTTTCCTGCTGGAAGACTAAATCTGCAGAAAGATGGACAGAAATTACACGTCACCAGTTTATTTGTAGTTCACATTCTTAAAACAGAGGTGCCAAAAAGGCTTTTTTGGAATGCCATAGATTAACTACTTTAGGTTTCCTTAAGCAACTGTTCAATATTCTTTAAGGAACCATATTTGGAAATAAGATGTGTGAGCATGAAGAACCTTAACAGCGTTTCCCTATAAAATGAAATATAATGTAAAAGTTCTATAGCAATTAAAGGATTTCCTTAGAACCACACGTCTAAGCCAAGAACTATTTAGGAACATTCATTTTCAAGAGTGTAGGCAAAAAAGCAGTCAGGTTCCTTGCCTTGGCCATACGTTTTGAAAGGTTGAAAGGTCCAATGAAAGGCTCTAATTAAAGCTGGTTCTCCTAATTGGACCTTTATTTTAAAGAGTCGAGAGTGCAGACATGCTTTTATATCAACATTCTCTGGAAGCACGGCTACATGGCAGACTAGACAGTGACTCAAATATTAAATTAAACTAATATTAAATTTCATAGGCTTGTCACCCTTTTCCGAGACGCCACACGTCATATTTCACCCTGAGACACAACAGGGGTCGAGACATTTTGAAATGCATGGGCCCATTACAGGATATCTAATGCATATGAATTTCAACTTGAGGGCGAATGGGGTCTGAGAGAAGAGAAATTGGCGATGGTGAAAGGTCAACCACTCCCAGCGATTTGTATGCATGCTGTCAGACAAGACCACCCAATTCGCTCACCAGAACCAGAGATGAGGGCAGCTGCATGCCTGTGAGACAATAAGCAAAAGCTTATGCAGGACTCTAGAGTTCGATGTATGTTTTATACGTTTTGCACTTGCATGACGCATTTGAGACGTTATCCACATTTGCACCTGTTGCAGTCACAGTCCATGTGTTATAGTCCCCTATATCAGTGCAAATACCGTAAGTTACCCTGGGTATATATTGTCAGTGTAATAAAAAATGTTGAGAGAAAAAAACATTCTTAACTCTATATGGTCCATATCATGGGAAACCATGTTTTCCTGACATATTTGAAATTAGTGTTTGAACCATGAAAACCATTTGCGGGAGTAAATAATTCTTTGCATGGTGAAAAGGTTCTTCAGATCATTGAGAATGTGTTATATATTGTATATATGTATATGGAACCTTTTTTGAAAAGGGTTCCATTCAGCACCGAAAAGGTTTTTTCTATTGTTACCAGCTTGACATCATAATAATAGTAGAACCATTTTGGTGCTATATAGAACCTTTTTCAAAAAGGTTCCATATCATCATCATGATATGGGGCTGCTTCTCTGCAAACAGTACTGGGGCATTACAGATCATCGAAGGAAACGAACAGAGAGGAGAATTTAATCTCATCAGCCAAGAAACTGAATCTGAGGAAAAGATGGACGTTTCAACAAGACAATGACCCTAAACATACAATAGTTCAAGCTTCGTTTCTAAAACAGGAGATGAGGTGCTTGCACGGTCAAGCTAATCCCCTGACCTGAATCCCATTGCCAAGGGATAGGCTAAAATTGAACCACAATACTGCAATGGCTAATTACTTCTCAACACAGACATCTCAAAGCTGTAATTGCCAACAATAGCTTTGCAGCAAAGTACTAATATTATTAACTTGTGGTGTTTGAATATTCTTTTCCTTCCATTAATTTTGTCTTTGTTTATGCACTTATGAATACATACTTTTTTGTTCATATTGATAAGTACAAATTCATGTGTGCAAATCTGAAGTAGACATACTGTATGCCCTGGAAGTAAGGGTGGGCAATATCACAATTTATATCATTATCGTGATAAACAGTATTTTCATATCATGTATATCGTCAGTAATTAAAGAACACTGACCAACTGCATGCATCCTGACAAAGAGAGCAAAATTGATCTTGTTTAATTGGTTTTAGCACAGTACAGTATGTGAAATGCTGAATAATAAAGAAAGTATTCAAAGTTTTGGATTGTATTCAATGTATTGTCGCTTTCCCAAATATATACATATTTATATAATGTATGTATACGATCTGTGCATGATCATGCACGTTTGCATTTGTTACAGCGATAGCCTGCAAGATATGTAATGTTGTAAATACTGTAAATACATTCTGCTTACTTACTGTGGATAGGGTATTGCTTTGTAATACCAACTGTGACTGTGCCTTTGTATTATTCGTTTACTCTCTGCATTCTGTGTTGTTCATTTAATTCCACCAAAAAAATCCTCCTCATTCATGCAAGTCTACGTGGCCAATAATGTGATTCAGATTTTTTTCATCGTGGATGTTGTATATTAAATATGCATATCTTACAGACATATCTTCAGAATGTACCTATATCTCACTGTACAATCAAACAGAAGCCAGTGCCAATACAAGCATTACAGCAAATGAATAGGACTGTGATTTGCAAATATATTACAGCATGAGCAGAATTATTTAGGCCTCAAAAAAGACTGTTGACATCAGTTTCCACTAGCTGGCCAAAGACAGAGGGCAAGCGAGGGGAGATCCCAGCGATAGTTCAAATTAGAGAAACAGGATTTAGTGTCAGAGTCATGATGACCCAGTGTAACCCTTTGCCCCTATTAGCGCTTCACTGGCCTTCATTTCCAGCCAAAAGATCAAGGATGGTGTTGCTGTGTGGCGGTATTGCGATCTTTCTTCCACAACTTTAGTTTCTCCAGTCTAATCTAAGGTTGCCCTCAGGTGAAACATTCCTGGACACATGGTCAACAACCTGATTGACCTTTCATAAGAAATGTTAACTAATGTTTAGATTCTGAGACATCTCACATCCAAGAATGGAATTAATTTTATTGTTGGGAAAACCATAATCCAGGACAGTCCAGGACACTTTTGGACTCAATCCCAATGAACTGGTCACCCTATGAGATTTTAAGTGAGAAAGAGTGAGAATAACAGAGGGAAATGATTGAAAGAGAGAGGAAAACAAGTAATCACACCAAAGATCAAAGCGCAATAATAGACCTGGCAGTTGAGCGTCTAGTAGATGGAAGTTGCCAGACATTGCTTCCCTCTAATAAAGAGAGTGTCATATTAGTGGTTAATCTAACACATTAGGCCTTCAGTTTAGCTTCTGAATCCCTATCCAATGGGAGAGCTAGCTTGGCCGTGCCTAAATCCCTCAGAGTAAATAAAACCCGATTTGATCATTTTCAAAAATAAAACCCTTGTGTTTTCAACCAAAACTTAACAATGAAATAATGTCTGCATTAATACATTAATACAAAAAGCATGACAATTATATTAAACCGAAATGGGACAGGGTAATTTAAGACTAGGAACAATAGCAAGATGGTAGCTATTGCACAATGTTTATCTAACTAAATAGGTACACCAGTCTTTAGCTGTAGTTGGCTGGTTAGTGTTAACTATTTTTAAAGATTTTTAAGTCTGTTTATTTATAAGTCTATGTAATCAAAACTAGAACCTGTCAGTAATTAACAGTATACCTTAGCTTAGTGCAGAATATAGTGATTATTATAGAAATGTATGGTTAATTTCATAATGTAACATGTATCTGTAAAATGTATATTAGCTCTACTGAAGCAATATTTTCTTTATTGAATCATTACAAATTGTAATAGTAGGCCTGCTTGTGATGACTCGCTTTAGCCATAACATGTTCCAGTGCTTTTGGTCCGATCTGGAGCCAAGAGTCTTTTGTCCAGGAGAGTCAACACTGTTTCATTTGCAGTGATAGTTTGCAGTGATAATCAGGGCTCATATCATTGAAAATAAACATTTCCTCACTTTTTTTAAACATAAATTTATATTGGTTTTTTAAAAAATGTTTGATTTAGTATGAAAACACTGTTATTTTTTTTTTTAAAAAGTAGCATTCACCCACAATCCATACAGCCTATGTTCATAAATTCACCTGTTCAGCCTAAAACAGTATTGCCCTGCCCATTCACAATGATGTAAGGTGTATGAAAGACAGAAAAAAATTTATTATTATTAAATATAAAAATGGATATGGGCCCTTTAAGTATTTGTAAGTCATTACTATGGTCTCTTCTCCACTGTAGAGCCAAATGGTCCCCAGTGTTGTAGTGTGCTGTGTTCATCTGCTGTGCTGCTAAATCAGAACCAGGAAATACTTAAGACAACCACACACAAGAGCAGCTCAGCAAGGGCTAACAGGCTAAATGCTGCAGAACATGTTTGACTCCAGCTGTCCCTCCAACCACAGTCACTTAATTTTGTGCTCTCGGAGTCTTTGTCTTCTAAGCAGTGTTATATGAGTATCAGTTAGCTGGAACCACCTGCTAACTAATGTCATGTTTGTTAAATTCGGTTTTCTGTCACTCCAACACCCTTCATTAGGCCTTGCTTACTCGAACATGAGGACATAAGTTTTTATTGTAACTGAACTGAATTGAAACTGAACATGCACTGGTGTTTGGATTTGTAGGTCACTAGATACACTAACTAGGCTAGAGGAGCCAGTTAGCATTAACCTAGCTAGAAAGCTACAGATCCAAAAAGTACCAAACTGGTTTAATTTCGGCTTTCTGTACCTCCAACACCAGCCGCTCAATATCACTCCCTCAGAATTTAGTCATCATCATTTAAAACAGTGTCAGTATAGCTTCTGTTAGTAACAAGTGAACTTGTTGGTGGTTAAAACAACTGGTAGCATCCCAGCTAAACTAATGCTAACCAGCTCCCCTCTCTTACTTAGCAGCACTGTTTAACATTTAGCATTTTTGCTAGACTGATGGAACGGTAGACTAAGAATCGTGCACTGCTTTCATTTATTTGAAAGTCATGTATACGAACTGAACTTGCTTGATTGTTTTTTTGGTTTTGGCTGGATGATGCGGCACAGTACCAACATGAATGTACATCTTTGCGTCATCCCAACGGTTCTATGGCTCTAAGGACAGGTAAGTAACCGTAAAAAGCGGAGCAGAGTTTGTGTTGAACTGTGTGGGTGTGTGAAATGCCACTAGAACGATTACAAGTTGTGCTCAGAACCATTCGGTGGCAGAAACCAGTGGAAAAGAGGTCTATGATTGTGCACTCTTGAAGG
Organism: Piaractus mesopotamicus; assembly: GCA_023558415.1. Classification (NCBI taxonomy): domain Eukaryota; kingdom Metazoa; phylum Chordata; class Actinopteri; order Characiformes; family Serrasalmidae; genus Piaractus; species Piaractus mesopotamicus. Next base: position 6,314 of record JAILXH010241971.1, on the reverse strand, counting down.
AGAACTTTTTGCTTCATCATGAAACATTTTAGATGCTATACTGCGCTCTCAGATGCTGTAATAATTTATATGCAACTTACTTGTTCTACAGTTAGCCTGTAAGGAACAGAAGTCTATTTTGGGTGGAACTTAGGCTCTTCTACTTCCACACAAAATCAATCCATGCACATTTTTCAATGGTTGTGTTTCAGTGCAAAGTTTTTCTCTACTGCAGTTCTCATAGAATTAAAATTTGATGTTGTAAAAAATCTATTTTTTATTTATAAAAAAAATTCATTTATAAAGCCCGTTACTGCCTTTCTGCCTCCAAAAAAATGTGGTTTTACTGTCAGCAGGTCTAATTGACCTCAAATGCAGAGCATGGCAGGTCAGAAAACTCGGGAGAGATTCTGCACAAAAATAGGGTTAACAAGATGAGCCCAGGTTGTCATTGACACACTACAAAACAGGTTTCTGCTGACACCAGCCAACAAGCTGCAGTGACCTTTGACCTCACTAAGTCAGTTGATGCCCTTCCTTGTGTGTGATGGATAAAGCCATTATAGAGTGAGAAAGCTGCTAACAGCGCATGGTTCGCTTAGCCATGAATCAGGCAACACTGACAGAAATGGTATCTAGAAATGCTGCAGTGGATGGGACTCATGTTCACTGTCATTGTGCAGGAGATGTGGCTTAGGATATTTTGCCTAATGCTTACAGTGCTGTTAATCATTTAGAGTGCTTTATGTTTCTGTTTTGCATGTACAAGTGTGAGTAGGTCTGTAGTCGGTTTTCTTACCATTGTTCCCAATTTGCTTTATTCATGCTTCATGCTTTATTTGACTTCTTTTTTCTTTACAAAGTACAGGTTCCCATAAAAAAATTGAGGTCTTCAATTATCCAATTAGGAA
>JAILXH010241965.1:12743-27410 GCA_023558415.1 Piaractus mesopotamicus | reverse complement strand
CCTTAAAGCTTTCATCTTTGAGAGAGAGGAGAAAATCAAGCTGCTTCAGATCTGAAAACATCCACAGGCGTTTCTGGCCGTCCTTCCACTGTGAGAAGACGACTCAGCGCTGTGGGTCTGAAAGGACGTGTAGCTGTTTAAGAAGAGCCTCGCTGAGAAAAGGAGACGGACACACCAAACAAAGAAGCTGAACGATGGACTGACCACCCCAGAGTCCAGACCTTAACGTCACTGAATGGGTTTGGGATTACTTGGATTGTGAAGCAGAAAATGCTGAACCAACTACTAAGACTGAACTTTAGAGGTGTGGAAAAAGATCCCTGCAGATGTCTTCGAAAACCTGAAAAAGGCCAAGTGTGGTTTTATGTTATATTTAATTGTTGATACTTTCCTGTTAAATGTTTTCTGCTTTTGTTCCTGAAGAACTATCTAATGTAGTACTTAAAGTACCTAATGGCTGTTCTGACTGGAAATGAAATAAATGAAGGGTCTCTGACTTTTCACACTACTGTAAATACCTTGCCACATTAGATCCACACCATTAAAAAGCTGCTGTGCAAAAATATTACACATACTATCAAAAACGATGCTCTGAGACCACTTCAGAAAACCTGCACTGTAAATTACAGCCCTAGACCCAGTGGGCCATTTGGAGCTTCACTTGGCGAGGTTCTTTAATAAGAATGATCTAATTTACACATGGATTTTGATTGGCTGTCTAGTACCCAGGCGTTAAAAAGACGCCACTGCGCTGATCACCACCACGCTGACTTGAATAGCTCTTGTTAAGCTGCACACTTTGCATGATGTGGCGCTGTTACCACTGAGTTTAATGAATCTGGCCTGATACGTTTTACAAAGGACTTTGTGATGTTAGAAGCAAGATAAGGGATGGTTTGCACTGTACAGCTTTTCACTGCTTTTTCAGATGCTGAACTGATATGAGTCAGATATGAGGCAAATAGTCCACTGAAGTCCACCTAGAATTGGTCACCTAGCAAGTGGGGTTATTCCTGAATCACACAGTATAAAAACAGTGTTCAAACTGTACCTTCAAAGCTGCAGTATTTCTCTCAGTGCTCCCAAATTCACTTTCTTGGTCCCATAGGAAAATTTGCTTTGAACATAAACAGCCAGCCACATGAATTTCACAGACTATTAAAGCAGACACAGACATTCAGGTTAAGTTTAAAAAAAAAAAAAAAAAGAAAAAGAAATTTGCGCGGTACACAAAAGCAGGCACAGAATAAATGAAAAGGAGTGCAGCGCCAAAATGCAAACAGTGCAATACAGCCATTCATTTCTCATCCTCCTTATTTCCTGAGTTTATAAGATTCGCTGATAGAGGCATGAAAGACTTTTTGTATCTGTCCAAATTGGAATCCTCCCCTGAGGGAGCAGTGCGTTTTCCGAGCGCAGGATCGGGGAGGCGTCCGAGATCATTTTCTCCGCCAGTTTAATAACAGCATAGTCAAAAATGGTTTGGAGGGAGGGATGTTCCCACACGCCCATCACTTTCATTTTTAAAGAGAAGCTGACAAACCAAAGTGAGACTCCATGACATGTAATACTGTCTACTACAGCGTGATGGAATAGCATCATTACCCTCTGTCCACCCCAAACGCCCGGAGCCTAAGCAAGACGTAGGATTGGCTTTCGCAGGTTTCATGTGGACGTGCCAAGACGTTCCACGACATGGTTACACTTATGTACAGTCGGGTATTTGTAAGAATGAATACAAGTGAACCAGAACCGGCGAGTGATCCCTGAGAGACCCTAGATCAAAAATCATTTCTTAGGTTTGGTTAGCATTTACAGCGAGATCACAGCTTTGTACTCGTCATAGGGGCAGATTACTAAAAAAGGCCCTATTTTACAGGTCATTTGCGCTGGTCGGGATGGCCAATTTTAGGAAGTTGCAACCTCATAATTAACATATGATCATATTTGCCCATATTTTTGACCTATTATGTATTATAAGTATGACTTTCAATCTCAAAATAATACCTTTTTTTTTCATTATTTTAACTTGGTAAGTCAGAATAATTATGTATGTCAAAAATATGACTGTTTCCCTAGAAAGCTAATATATATATGTATGTTTCTGTTAATTTCAGGCAGTTATTCTGAGAAAATAAATCTTTTTTTTCAACATAGTCAAAATCAAGAAAATGAGTCAGAGTTCACCGGAGTTCACAGTTGAGGTTTTGCAGGTGTAATTTATTCTGTAACACTGAAACGACTCTTTGCTGCCAAATTCATTTAAGCCGATGTGGATTCACTGACAAACTGCCATGAGATTTGTGAGGTTTCCTTCACTGACCATGCAAAACTGCAGTGGCTGTAAAAGCACAGTGTGCACCAGAACCACTCTCTGAATATGTGTCCTACTCTTAAAGCCAGAACTACAGTCCAGAAATCTTTCAACAGCTGGACACCAGGGTTTTTTTAGGCGCTGGCACAACACCAGACATCCTCTGCAGAAAGAGAATTCAGGGCCTGCAAACCTGCCTGCTCTTATCCTCCTGAAATCTGTGTTCACATGAACTTAAAGTGATAAAACAAATTAAGCTTTGTGAACATACTTTAAAGCTGGCCTGACCAATTTGTTGCTGAGAAATCCTGGGTGGTTGCTAAGGTCTTGCTAGGCCATCGCTATGGTATCCCAGGTGGTTGCCAAGGTTTTCACGTGTTGTACTGGGTGGTTGCTAAGATGTTGCTGGGCAAATTTTTTGGTATCTCATGTTCTGCTAGGCCATAACTATATCAGGTGGTTGGTAAGGTGTTGCTAGAGCATTGCCATGGTGTCCCAGGCAGTTGCTAAGGTGTTGCTAGGACATGCTATGGTGTCCCAGGTGGTTGCTAAGGTGTTGCTAGGCCATACTATGGTGTCCCAGGTGATTGCTAAGGTGTTGTTAGGCCATGCTATGGTGTCCCAGGTGGTTGCTAAGGTGTTGTTAGGCCATGCTATGGTGTCCCAGGTGGTTACTAAGGTGTTGCTAGCATGCTGTGGTGTCACAAGTGGTTGCTAAGGTGTTGCAAGGGCATTGCTATTATATCATAGATGATTGCTAAGGTGTTGCTAAGCCATGCTTTGGTGTCCCATGTGGTTGCTAAGGTGTTGCTAGGCCATGCTATGGTGTCCCAGGTAGTTGCTCAGGTGTTGCTAGAGCATTGCTATGGTGTCCCAGGTCGTTGCTATGGTGTTGCTAGGGCATTGCTATTATATCATAGATGATTGCTAAGTTGTTGCTAAGCCATGCCATGGTGTCACAGGTGGTTGCTAAGGTGTTGCTAGGCCATGCTATGGTGTCCCAGGTGGTTGTTAAGGCGTTGCTAGGCCGTGCTATGGTCTCCCAGGTGGTTGCTAAGGTGTTGCGAGGGCACTGCTATTATATCAGGTGCCATACTTTAGTGTCACAGGTGGCTGCTAAGGTGTTGCTAGAGCATTGCTGTGGTGTCCCAGGTGGTTGCTAAGGTGTTGCTACAGCATTACTATGGTATCCCAGGTGGTTGCTAAGGTGTTGCTAGTCCATGCTATGGTGGCAGGTAGTTGCTCAGGTGTTGCTACAGCATTGCTATGGTGTCCCAGGTGGTTGCTATGGTGTTGCTATGGCATTGCTATTATATCATAGATGGTTGCTAAGGTGTTGCTAGGCCATTGCTACTGTGTCCCATGTGGTTGCTAAGGTGTTGCTAGGCCATGCTATGGTCTCCCAGGTGGTTACTAAGGTGTTGCAGGGGCATTGCTATAATATCAGGTGCCATGCTATGGTGTCCCAGATGGTTGCTAAGGTGTTTCTAGGCCATGCTACGGTGTCCCAGGTAGTTGCTCAGTTGTTGCTAGAGCATTGCTATGGTGTCCCAGGTAGTTGCTCAGGTGTTGCTAGAGCATTGCTATGGTGTCCCAGGTGGTTGCTAAGGTGTTGCGAGGGCTTTGGTATTATATCAGGTGTCATGCTATGGTGTCTCAGGTGGTTGCTAAGGTGTTGCTAGAGCATTGCTATGGTGTCCCAGGTTGTTGCTTAGGTGTTGCTAGAGCGTTACTATGCTGTCCCAGGTGGTTGCTAAGGTGTTGCTAGAGCATTGCTATGGTGTCCCAGGTAGTTGCTCAGGTGTTGCTAGAGCATTGCTATGGTGTCCAGTGGGTTTTTTAACTACACATGCACCATCATTTAGCGTTAATATGGCAGCAATGCCCAATTGGAAGTTAGTGCCAATAAACACTACAGAAGCAAAGCATCTGACCCTTGTTTACCTTCTGCTTCCTGATGAATGCTCGTTCTGCTGGTCAGTTTGTTGTTCATGGTTCATTCACGTGATGTTGTTGATTAGGATGTGCTCATGCGGGTCGTTTCAGGACACATCATTCACATTAATGACAAATTTGAGTCACCTACACAAACGTGAACCATCAAGTTAGAAAGATCGAATGTGAGTAGAAAATGGAAATTAAGCAATAAGGCTTGTTATGTGAACTCAGCCACTGCACTGCAAACTCTGCAACAGCGGTGGGAAACCGAGGGCCGGAGTCCAGCACAGTTTGTTGATTTCTGTGTTCTGAAACAACAGCTAAACCTGATAATTAGCTGCTGAGTTGAGTCAGGTGTGTTTGAAGAGGAAAAATGACCAACATCTGTAGGAATCCAGCCCTGGATTCACCACCCCTGCTCACAGTAATGAGCCTTTCAGCAGTTCAGAATTTAGGAAAAAGGTATAACACAATTCTCCAGGCTGACAATAGGCTGTTCCTCCTGATTTCAACAGTTTTGCACAGCTGTGATCAGTAATACCCTTAACAGAACATACTGTCCTAGAATGTACAGACCTTGAACATACTGTCACAGTGGCATTAGCATTTCTTACAAAATAGACAAATTCTACAGGCTGCCTGTGATTCTTAGGTACTGAAAGAGCACAGCTGGGGTCAGAAGCCTGCTTGCACAGATTAGCAGCTTTAGAATAGCTTACTTTCCCACCAGGGAACTTGATTTTTCAACTTAATCTTAAAACCTTTTGTCTTAGACCTACTTAGGACTGTCTGCCTCCTTTTTCATGAACTGTCTCTGACTGGTTTTTGCAGGGTCCTTGAAATTTTTAATGAATTAAAACGAAGGTCGAATATGTCTTTATTATCGTCCTCAGAGTCTTAAATGTGCAACTTGACTGGATGTGGCGAGTCTGATGTACATAACCCACAAACTGTGTTTGCAAAGATTCCATCTTTGGTTAGCTGACTGAGGTACTTATGGTGTGAATACAAATACACGGGTAATTGCAAAAAACCCCAAAAATGAGCATTAAGCCCAGAGCACTAATGGGTTTACATTGCAGTACAATTGGAATTAAACAGGACTTTAATTTAATTTTTATTTAATAAACTGTAGATGACATGTTGTAGCATTTTTCCCCTTGAGTTTTAAAGTTAGATTAGTAGATACACTTGTGCAAATGTTTGGGTGCCCCAATCAGTCTACATGTTGATTTTTAAGTTTACTTCTCCTCTACAGAGAACACACTTCTGCGCATTTGTGTTCATAATTACTGTTGATTTGCTGAATTTAACATCTGTGTAAAATAGATGGCACATTTTACTTTTCGTGTTTTTTCCAGTATGTTTTATGTTATGTACTTAATTAATCTTACAAGGGAAAATTGTAATTTTGCCGCCTAATTATGCCCAGTCTCAGAGCGGCACAGTGCCACCAGCAGAGCAGCACAGCCCGGGGCAGTGGGGGGTTAAAGCTGCGTTCAGGCGGCAGAGTGTAATCCGGCCAAAAACGGCATTATGTCCAACGGCGCGAATCAAGTTGAAAAATGTTCAACTTCAGTAGAAAAGCTCATTCTTTGTCACTGGTAAAGAGGTAACTAATCAAAAAAAGAGGGCCGGGAAAACTAAGAGTGTACAGTAGGACATTTTTGCTCACATTTGCAATTTAGGAAATGCTCAGCTTGAAGATAAATAGCAATTCACTGGCAGACATACCATCTTCAACACTTATCATAGAGGTTTGCTAAAAAACCTTGAGAAATGGACAGTGAGTAGCCCTCAGGACCATAGCTTGGAGAGTAGTTTAGTTTAATGTAGAAATAAGTAGTCTCTTTGCTAGTTGTGTTGTTGAAGGCACATGCTAACGTTTGCTTGTGTTTGCATGGGGTGATTAGGAAAATTAAACCTGATGGAAGTGCAATACATGCTAGTTTATCTGTTTAGTGAGATGAGTAATGTGGTGTTGAACTTCTTGCTCCTTACACTGCCCATAAACATCTGCTCCACTCCTTCTCTGGTTTGATAAAGTTGTCACAAGTGGATTTCTCATGGTTCAGTCGTGGATTTTTGCAGAGTACACTCCACCTCCAAATACAGCCTAAGTGCATTGCCCAAGGGCACAACCAGGTATACTCAGTCAGTCCTGGGATCTGAATCTGTAACCTTCCAGTTTCCACCTCCGAATACAGCCTAAGTGTATTGCCTAAGGGCACAACCATGTATACTCGGTCAGTCTTGGGATTTAAACCTGCAACCTTCCAGGTTCCACCTCCGAATACAGCCTAAGTGTATTGCCTAAAGGCACAACCAGGTATACTCTGTCAGTCCTGGGATTTGAACCTGCAACCTTCTGGGTTCCACCACTGAATACAGCCTAAGGGCACTGCCTAAAGGCACAACCATTCATACTCAGTCAGTCTTGAGATTTGAACCTGCAACCTTCCGGGTTCCACCACCAAATACAGCCCAAGTGTATTGCCTAAGGGCACAACCATGTATACGCGGTCAGTCTTGGGATTTGAACATACAACCTTCCGGGTTGTATGTTAAACTCAGCACGTAAATAGAACTAGTGCACTGAAATATTGTAGGAAACAGCATGTGTTAACTTTCTTTCACTAAGAAAAATCAACAAAACATGTCATTTGATGGCGGGTATTCAACCTTTTGTGCACGACAGCATGATTGTTGACATTTATCTGGGAAACTTTTCTGATGTGGACTTGTTACCTTTGTGTCTTTCTTTTAGGCATGCGTATCTTGGTGACCTTGCTATTGGACACGTTACCAATGCTGGGAAACGTTTTGCTGCTGTGTTTCTTCGTATTCTTCATCTTTGGGATTGTCGGTGTACAGCTGTGGGCGGGGCTACTCAGGAACCGCTGTTTCCTGGATGACGACGTGAGGATGTGAGTAGAGGCGCTCCGCACACATTCATATTAATGCAGAAAAACAACACAGCCCACCCCGCACTCACACATGGCAGGTGCTTTTGTTGTTTTACGGGCAAGTTCTCTCTGTATCAGCTAGACATTAACCTATTCGAACATACTGTCACAGTGGCTCTGTTTGTGCCTGAAGATTCTAGCCAGTGACATATCAGTTGCGTCTTGTCGCTGAACTCCTCGAAATCATTCTTGACTTTTTTTGGGGGAAGTTTGGCTCAGAGATTCTCCTTAAACTCTGTAACCTTTCTGTACTGAAACTAAATATATAACCTACATATAAATTACACACTGGCACAGCAATAAACAGCTATACTGCCAAGCCAGAAACATCCACATTAGGAGTAATGACCCTGTCTGCATAACCGAACTGCAAGCTGTGCACCAGAGGTAGCGCGGTGACATTCAGAGTGTGGAAGCTCATTAATGTGTAAGGGCAAGGTCAACTAACATCTGTGAAAGTGCCTTCTTAAGGGACACTTGGTAATGTGACCAGTGATAGCACCTATAAAATTAAGATGGTCTCAGATGTATACTTTACATTTACACTTGTCTCAAATGTGCCATGAAGGTGTTACTTTAATACTGCTGGTCATGAGGTCATGACTGACCTGGGCATGAACTTTCAGCAGAGCAGCTAAACTATTTGCAGCATAATCGGGGAATTCCTAAAAAGTCCTAAAGAGTCTGTTAATTAGGGAGTTTTTTTGCCTCAGTGTAATGTAATGCTATTGAATATAATGTATGTGTTATACATTATATGTCCAAAAGTTTGTTAGACACCTGTTTGTCCTGCATTTCTTCTGAAATCAAGGATATTAAGAGGGCCTTTGCACCCCTCCCTTTACTGTAGTAACAGCCTCTACTCTTCTTGGAAGGCTTTACACAAGATGTTGGAAGATTGCTGTGAGGATTTGATTGCATTCAGCCACAAGAGTATTATTGAGGTCAGGTGCTGGTGTTGGATGATCAGTTCTGGGTCACTCCAGCTCATTGCAAAGGTATTGGATGGAGTTCCATCACTCCAGAGAGCACAGTGCTCCACTGCTCCACAGCCCAATGATGGGGGGCTTTATACTCCTCTAGCCAATGCTTGGCACTGGGCATGGTGACTTAACTTTTCTATAGAGATTACACTCTGGGCCAGCAGTGGGTGCACCTTAAAGTAGCTGAACTCACAAATTAGAAAGGGGTGTCTGGATAAGTCGTTACACTGAAAATAGTGCTGTCTATTTAACCACACATTTCACCATCCACAGAGCTTTACTATACACAGAAATATGGCTGTTAAGATTAATCTTCAGTAATCAGTGTCTTTCGTCTGGTGCTGTTTGCTAATAGCATCAGTTGTGTTCCTTTCATTATTAGTGTTTATCATGGCTGCACTAATAGTCTGTTAGCAAGTCTAAAATTTTATTTGCCTACCGCAGTGAAGTGAAAGAGACCTCGTTGCATTGCATGTTGCATTGCGTCAGGCTCCAAGTACCTCCAGGAATTTTATTTTATTTTATTTTTTTGCTTCAAATACTTGTTGAATGCAGGTAGTGAAGTGTTGGTGGCGATTTTGGAGAGTACTTTAGCTAGAGAAAAAAAAAACCCAAACAAATGAAATATTGACCAAATTAAGCCTCACTTCTTTCTTGAAGCCCAGTTATCTTATTTTGGAAATATTATGAGAAGAACCAGTTCATTAAAAAAGACAATTATGCTTGGAGCAGTTAAAGACCTTGGAGAAGGTAAAGACAAAGAGGATGGCTCGCATTAGGATGAATGGATACAATCAGAGAAATGATGAACAGGTCATTAAGGAGCCTAAAGAATCTTGAAAACATTCAATGATGTTGAGGTCTGGGCTCTGGGGTGGTCAGTCCATTGTTCTGAGAGCACCAGCAGCTCCTTTGTTTGATTTACAGATATCCTATTGTCTTTAGCGGCATCTTAATCTATGTCTTATATCTAATCTCCTCAGAAATATCAGCTGAAAAATGGAGCAGAGGGCTTAATAGCCATTTTGACTGGAAATGATGTAAGTGAAGGGTGCTATCTGACTTTTGCACAGTACTGTGTGGTTTCCAGGAGTCAGAAACATTTTGATGGCACTTAACAATTAATAATAATAAGCAGGTTGCATAAGGGTGAATGATACAGGCTAGTCTGAGAAGTTAGATATGTTGGATATTTTCTGTCCAGTTTTGAAAGGGACAACCATTATCTTTCATTATCTTGTCTGCTTGTCAAGAAGCTCCCACCAGACCTAGGCCGGGCTAGAGGTTCCGGCCAGAATATCACACCCAAACCTGCAAATTGTCCAATGAGAAAATGGATATGTCATTTAGTAGCACTAGCAACATAGTACAGTATTAGAGGAAGTTACAAAACAAATAAATACTACCCCAATTCAACCCCAATTCCAAAAAACAGTTGTGTCAGTTTGCGCTAATAAAACCAGAAGCAGTGATTAGTAAATTCTGTTTGACATGTTTTACAAAATAATGAAATAAGCATGGATGTTCCTGAAAAAAGACTGTGCCTAACAAGCAGCATGTCGCTCCAGTATGTGTTCAGCAATAATGGTGCTTTACAGATGTGTAAGTTACCCGCTAATCGCCCCTGTAATGGGACAGAATGAGTCAGACCCATGCGGATTGTTAAAACTGCTTTACTAGTTTGAAGAAGTTCCGAAGTCGTCACAGAACAGACCAAGGTCAAGTCCAAAACATCCAAAACCAAAAAAAATCATTATTATATCAAAGTCCAAGGGATCAGGCAAAAAAGGTTAAGTCAAAACAAACAGGTAAAAAGGTCAAAAAACAGGAAAACAAATTGGAATGCAGAAGTAAACAGTAGCTCTTGTGACAGAAGCAATACCTCACAATTTGTCTGAACTAAAGCCCGAGCTTAAAAAGCTAAGTAAGCAGATCACATGATAAACAGAACAGGTGAGAATAATCAGCAGTCAGGCGAGGCTGATTTCGGATAGGTCGTGTGTAGTGGAGTCAGAGTCACATGATCATCCAAGGGGTTCTGGAATTGAAGTCCATGCTGGAGGGATGCATGACACCCCCAAACCATGACAGACCCTGGCTTTTGAACTCCATTATTTCTATAGATAATCTGACAGATGGACCACAATACAGATGTCTACTGTGCATCAGTCTATTTCGGATCAGCTCGAGCCCAGAGAAGTTGGCGGCGTTTCTGGATGCAGTTAACATATGCCTTCCGCTGTGCGTTGTACAGCCTTAACTTGCAATTGTGGATGCAGTGACAGTGTTTACTGACAAACTATTTTTCAAACTATTCCCAAGCACATACAGTAATGTCCATCACGAGGATGCTGGTTTTTAATGCAGTGCCATTGGAGGGGTCAAAAGTAATGGACTTTAATTTGTGGTTTTCTCCCTTTTCCTTTATGCACAGAGATTTCCCTGGATTACGTGAATCTCTTAATGTTATTATGCACTGTAGCACATGAAATACCTAAAATCCTTACTAACCTGGGCTGAGGAATATTCATTTTAGGCTTTTGTTTTTTTTTTTTTTTAGATGCATTTTTGGCAAAGTGGGGAGCCTCGACCCATCCTCGCTTTTAAAGCGCTAGGCTTTATCTGGTAGCTCCTTTGATATCCAAACATGTTTGCTTCACCTCTAAAAGATGATTTTTGAACATTTCACAATATCTCTAGTGTTAAGTTGCCCAATTTTTTGGAACATATTGCAGGCATTAATTTCCGAATGAGCTTGTATTTATAAGAAACAATGAATTTGACAAGGTAAAACATTGCACTTCTTGAGTTTTACTGTTTTTGTTCAAATACTGGTCAACGTAGATTTAGAAATCACTGCACTGTTTTTTATTTGCATTTTACCTTCTGCCCCAGCATTTTTGGTCTGGGTCTGAAAACCCACTTGGATGTATATTTGAAGCAGTGATTTCAGGCTTGAGAAGTGGAGTCACAAAGTGAGTTCTGAAAACAAGGAAAGTCTGAGTTCACGGCATTTGATCTGGAAATATGTAGGTGTGCAGCGAGTTGAGCGACTGCCGTATAAAGGCTTACCTGAACGGGAGTTTCATGAGCTGGACTCGACCGAACGGCTGCGAGAGAATCAAACCACTTATCACTTCTATCCCATATCACTTTGGGAGTATGTGAGTTTGAGAGAAAGATGAGTATGATGCCATTTGAAGCCACCGAGCCTCTTCTTGAAGCCACATAATATCGGTGCTTTTGAGGGTCGACCATATTGCTCAGGGAGGTTTCACGCCACTATGTGTCATACTCTCATACAAGGCTTTATTACATCACTCTATGACTCTTTCCCGCTTTTCTTACTAGCTCTAAAGTTCTCCTTAATTGCATCTGCTCCAGTCAGAGAAGTGTTGCACAACAAATATATTACAAAAGCGTGTCTTGAGTGCAATGAAAGCAAAACAGAAAGAAAAACATACAACAGTAGCTGATAACTAAGCAGCGATGAGTAAGGCTGATCATCTCTCTCTCTTTCTCTCTCTCCCCATCTAGGATGTACAACCTCTCTCAGTCTCTGAGCCCTTATTACAGATCAGAAGACTCCGACGACATCCCCTTTATCTGTTCAACCAATCGGGAGAACGGAATGCTGCGCTGCTCGGACGTTCCGCCCCGCAGAGTGGGAGGGGTCTACTGCCAGCTCAGTGCTGACAATATCACGGACCACACCCCTCAAGAGACCGCCCAAAATGGGTGCGTCAACTGGAACGCATATTATAACAACTGCAAAGCAAGCGAGCACAATCCACACAATGGCGCCATCAACTTTGACAACATAGGATATGCTTGGATTGCCATCTTTCAGGTGTGTGTATGATATTTTGTGTGTTTGTTCCCAAAACAAAGTAACAAACAACCAAATATTTTCACAGTACATAGTTTATTTTATTGAGTCGTTTGAGTTGTCAGTGTAACAGCATTAAATTGCATTTGAGCCTCATCAGTATCAATATCAATATTGAAACCTTGAATATCGGCCGATACCTATCCTACTTTTTTCCTGAAAATCTACAAAGCTTAAAAACAAGCTGTTTCTATACTAAAGTACTTCATTTAACCCTGCGTTCACACTAGCAGCGAACAATGCGACAAAGCGGCCAGAGTTCATTCATTTACAACGAGAGCTGGCGATTTCCAGCGACAGGAGGCGGCGCAAACGTTGGTGACGCGAAGTGGCCAGAGTCAGCGAGTTTAACTTCTTGCAAATTAGGGGCGAAGCGACGTGGCGATTACCAATAGGAACTGAGCATTGAGCAGTGCAGTAATCACTTTCTCCGCCACTGTGAAACGGTACGCTGCTTTATTAGTTCCTAGGTAATTGTTCCTACTAGAGGTAAAATGATGGCGGCGGTGCTTTCGCCGCAAATAGACAGTTATCACAAGTGATCACACAAGTGATTTCTCACCAGGTTTTGTTATTTTTAGCGGGAACACCTCTGATTTGTGCTACGCGTTATTAAAACCATGGCAACCAAAGTGCAGTTCGAGTTCAGAAATGCCCACAGGCGATGAGCAATCAGCGGTTTGGGCGACAAGAGGTGAAAAGTCGTTGCTGGTGTGAAAGCAGGGTTCAGTGAGCATCGACAATCATCCATGGCCAAGAACCCAAGAGCGTATAATTGGCCTCACTCTCTCTGGATGCTTAGGATGGCCCGCCCTCTCCTCACCCATCACCAAGCACACATGACCGCACGTGATCTCGTAATGAGAACGTCGGGAGACAACCATGAGAAATTTGGGTGGGAACAAACTGAGTGTGAAGTTTCTAAACCATGGTACGCTCGACAGCATTGTCCATTGGATGGCAAGCCTGTGGATGTAACGTATATTAGGATGGCTAAAGGACAGACTCTGTTTTGGGTAAAACGTATTGGGTAGTTTTGTGGCATAACAAGATGAAGTACAAAGAGTTTTACATAGTACACATCTGTTTATTACCTATAAACGACAGTGAATCTGGGTTGTAAAAGAAAGCAGTGATTCCTGCTGTGGTTTTACTGGGTCTTAACCGTTTACTTCAGAAAATATCTTGGACTTTGGGTCGTCAGTTTATGCCCTATAACTACCTGGTACTTGGAGGTGTTTCCAATTTCTTTAACTTTCAATTAACTTTCTGTTCAAACATGGACAATACAGGGAAATTTAGTGAGAGTTCGGCAGCACTTACCACCTTGTTACCCCAAATAATTCTGAGGTATTTTCATATGTTCTTCATCAGCTTAATTACTAAAAGCTGGTAGTAACTTTAGTGTAATTTAGTTAGATTGTCTTGATATTTGCCATCATTTCACTCCAAAATAAATACACAGTACTTTGGAGTACTTTTAATACCTTGTTGGACATTTCAGTGTAATTTATCTTCAAACGTCGAATTATTGTATTATATCTCAAATTATTGTCTAGAACTTTGGAGTTCCATCACATTTGCCTAGTTAAAACCTCACTGTGAAAGAAAGTGTTACTGATATTTAACAACGGCTTTAGAAAAGTTCACGTGCAGAAAGTGCTTCAGCCCTGAAGACCCAATGGAGCTTGTAAGCCAGGCTTATTCATCTCCTGTCCTTCGGGGTCAGGGGAATTGGAAGGGGAATTCCCAAACTGTGCTAGACATCGGCCCTCCGGAACCGGAGTTGAACACCGCTGTTGGATGTGCTCCTGTTGCAGTGGAGGAAAAGTGATCATAATTAAAATTAAACCTTTTTTATTGTGCTTTGTGCTATTTATAAAGATTCTTTATTTATTTTTTGGCTGAGTGTGAAATGCAGTCTGGCAGCCGTCGATAGTTTTCATCCTCGTCTCCCTCACATCTTTCCGGAGCCAAGAGACACTTACTTTTATCACAGGAAAATTAAGTGAACAGTTGCTGGTGGCAACAGTGTGAGTAAATCAATTGATATCAATAAGCAACACCCCTATCTCGGGAAATCAAGTATTTATCATGTTTCTCACTAATCAGATTGGTTGTGGCAAAGATATTTATCATGTTTCGGAGTTTCCGGGTTTCCCGGCTGAAAGCGATTTATCACGTCCTGAATAATCTTATTGGCTAAAGCGTGACATTTGTTATTCTCCAGATTAATCTGATTGGCCTGCGTTGTTCGAGTGATCTATGGCAGCCCTAGATAACCTTCGTCTTTGGGCAGTGCATTGAGCACCAGAGGAAAAAAGGAGGAAAGTATTTCAAAGGGAAATGCGCTGATTTTTTCCAGAATGTCTGCATATTTCAGTTGTTGAGATGTAAACAAAGTCTTTGGGAACTATTTTGCCTCACAATGTCCTGCATGTACAGTACCTTAAATAACCCTTAATTTATTTCATTTCTAGTCAAAACAGCCCTTCAGTACATGTTATTCATTTCTGAGGAGATTAGATATTAGATAATAAGGAAGAAAAAGGCCAAAGGACTCCTAAGTTAAAGCTT
>JAILXH010241931.1:63121-74645 GCA_023558415.1 Piaractus mesopotamicus | reverse complement strand
ATATATATGTATGTATATATATATGTATATATATATATATATATATATATATATATATATATATATATATATATACATATACACATATATACATATACACATATATACATATATTAGGGGTGGGAATCTTTAGGCACCTCAAAATTCGTATGTATGTATAGTTTTTGTATGTGTTGATGACAGTAAAATTGGAGTTTTCTTTGGGGACTATTTTGCCTCACAACACCCTGTATGTACCCCTCCACCATGAATGCTTTAGAAATACATTTTCAGCTGAAACTTTATCAAAACTATTGTAACACAGGCATAAGGTAGTGTATTCATAACCACTTCATGTAATCATTTGAAAGGCTGACGAAACATCACCTCCACCACTGTGAACAATTCTGTGTTCTGATGTGGTTTTGAGGTGGTGGTTAATTGACTCCATTATATATGTATTAACTCGTAAAGTTTAAATCAAATGAATGGGCCTTTATCAGATTTTTTACCAATAAAGGACATTAACTATAAAAGACAGTGAACAAAATAATGATTCTAGGGATATGATTCAGATATTACTACTGTTGAAGAATTATACACTCTAAAAACAGAGATGTTAAAAAACAACACATTCTGTCTCTAACTAGACAGATCAATGTGTTCAGTTGGATACAACACATTTTGTGTTGCTTTTAACACAGAACGTGTTAAACCAGAAAAAAAAATATGGCAGTGTTAAAATGGGTGACACAAGTAGGTGTGTTAACACATCACTTATTAAGTAGAGTATTAAGTATTAAGTAAACACAAATTATTCTGTGATAGTTAATTGAAAATGTCTGTTTGAATATGATATATGTATCATTAATGTTTCATGACTTTCACTTCTAGTTTAAGAGTAACTAGAATGATATCTTGGTCATTTGTATATATGACTATATTCGATGATATATTTGATTGACTGAAGTATCTTCGTGGACTTAGGCAGCACATCTTAAAAGGTCAACTTCTCCTTTTCGAATACATTTAGCTGAATTCTTGACCATCTAGACAGTTTCCGTTTGACATTAAACGCTGTCAGCCACCATTAACTTTGCAAGCAAAACATATGCTCGAATTTTCTAGGTCTGATTCCTTTTGTGGCAATAAGTAGTTCCGGCAATACGTTACCCGAGACCACTGGCAACCAATCACCTTTTAGCTAGTCCCAATATCCGGACTTCGGTGACGCAATCCTGCAGCCACCAATCCTGCATTTCACCAATTATAATATTAATCAATATGTTTTTATCGTCCCTCCTACGTTGCGTCACTAGGTCTCTAAAATGTACTGTGCTTCCTTCGAAGTCAAATTTTGTGTCATGCTTTGATTTATATTTTTTGTTGTTGTTTGATTCTTGGCTTTGTGGGAAAATAAATTATTTTCATTCACTTCATAACTGTGGTCGGCAACTGGAGAAATTGTTTTTTGAGACCTCTTGAGTAAATTCCTGCATCAAAGAGAGTATTTCACATCTAACCATCCTGCATCTTCATAATTTAATTCCGCAGAATTGTGAAAGATCAGTGGAATTCCCCTTTAGGCAGCCTCCGGTAGACAGTCTATGTAACAGTGAGTGGAGCTGTGCCTGCCTCGGCTCTGAGCTGAATGCTGTGGGGTCAGTGTGTCAGAACGCTGAACTCGCTCGAGCACATCTCAGGTGATAACGCGAGGCTCCCAGTAACCGCCCGCGCGCAGCTGTGCCTGCCCTGCCAGAGTTCACGCGCAGACGGCCCGGGGGAAAGTGAGTGCAGGTGACGCTACAGCGCGTTTAATCTTCATCCGCTCATGGAAAGCAGGTAAATCAGAGTCCTGTGCGTTTTCTTTAGTTTTCCCCACTTGATTTACTTCTCGAGAAAGATGTCACTGACGAAAAATTGGCTAAGAAAGTTTTAACGCTTCGTTTTTCAGTTTAATTCACTGAATTGCCAGCCAGCAAATCAGCTCAGTCTAACGTTACTCATCACTTCGCCAGCTAATCGGTCAGTTTTAAACGCTTGCTAGCTAACTAGCTAACTAACGTTACATATAAAACTGTCTAGCTAGCTTTCAGAGAACGGTGTCATCTGTGTCCTGACATCCTAAAACTAATTTTAGTTCCTGTAAAGTTTGTTAGAGCCAGCAGATGTTTAACGTTTAAACTAAACTCCACCGACTTTTCAATGTAAACAAAGTCATTCAGAGTGGTTTAAAGTGAAATGCGCTGTTGCGGAGAAACTTACAGAGTCAGAATTGCTCACAGTGGCGGTGATGGGAACCAGACACCGGAAGAGTTGCCTCTGAAAGCTCCCTTGCAGAAAGTCACTAGTTACATTAAGTGGTTAGAGATAAGCTGCCTGATGTCTGAGGCATATGATATTTTTTTGGACAAAGTTTTGGCATAAAATATATTTTAATCCATTCATGGCGGAGGGGTACATGCAGGACATTTTAAGAAAACCTTTTTCAGCTTTACTACTATTTTACCATCATAAGTATTACCAGAGACATTATATTACATTACATATAAAACTCCGAAGCCATATGAAGGTTCACTGGTGGTTTTGGATAGTAAATGAAATGGCTGTTTTTGTGTTATAGACATTGTGACCCCTGGTTCCTGTCACCACCACTGTAAAGGAATCTGAGTCTGTAATTTTATCTACAATTAACCATTTCACATGAAACCACTCTGTATGACTCTGTTTATGTCTTAAGGACTGAATTATTGAGAAATTTAGAAAAAGTGGTAGAGTTCCCCGTTAAATTAATTAGCTAAATTAAGATGATCGAGAAGGGTCAATGTTTTGGATTTTAAACGTGTTCCTCAAAGACAGGTGATGAGAGATCCCAACAGCAGGTTGCTGTAGATGATGCACATAGAGACAAACATTTGAAAAAGCATTTGTTTAGAGTTACAGTACTTAAGGATGAACTGCACTGATTTTCATAACTTCTGCATGTTGAGATGTAAACATTCATCATCAAGTCATTTGGAGTAGTCTGATGTGAAATGGTGCATTGTAGAAAAACGTATTGACTGTTTACTTTACAGTGGTGGTGATAGGAACCAGGGGTCGTAAGCCTCCAATGCAAATATAGCCATTTTTATTTACTATGCAAAATTAACCTACACGTGTCTTCTGAATTATATATGTAATGTTGATAATTGTAAAATGGTAGTAAGTCTGAAAAGAAAAAAAATATTTGAGAACTGTTGTTTCTCCGTGTGCCTCTCTGCCATGAATGGATGAAAAACATGTTTTAGGCCAAAAAGCTTTAAACTGGAAAATAATAAAACAACTCTCTGGCATCAGGCAGAGTATTTGAACTGTTTTGTGTAATAACTTTCTGTGCTGTAGCTTTTAGAGCGATTTGGACGTCTGCTTCTTACTGCCACAGGTGAAAACAGTTCTGACTGATAGGTCCCCCTTTAACATAAATGTATGTTAAATACATGAATTCGACCCATTTTTCACAGTTTTTGCATAATTCAGTCTCTTGGATACGTACAAATTCATCTACATTGTTTTGAAATGGTTCATTATAGGAGAAACTTCCCAACTCCGACTTCTATACAGTGGTGGTGAAAGGAACCAGGGCAATATGTACAATGCATATAAAGGCATTTAATTTAAAATCCAAAATAGGACATAAATAAAACAGTGGTAAATCTGAGAAAATACATTTTCTTTGATTGCGTTCTTGTTCTGCTTGAATGTCTGTAGGTTCAAGTTTTAGTTCTGTATCTTTTCAAGTCAAACTTCATTTCTTTCTATGGTCTGGGAGTGTATTTCTGTACCCCACTCCCCCATATGCTGATTTATGAAGACCACACCACCAATAAATCTGCCACTTTGGTTCAGAATGTTTAGAAACATAATGTTTTCACAGAACAGGGTGACTGTGTGGAGCTCTCATACATCTTGAGGCTCCATTATAAGAGACAAAGCAGATAAGAAATGCAGGAACCTGCTATAGCTCTAATAGGAGAGTAGGATTAATGTTTAGAAAGATGTCCAGGATTAGCTGTAGTATAAAAGAAGGACTCTTTTTGAAGTAGGGAGTAGGTTGGGTGGGAGCACAAGGTGAGACATCTATACTGCACCTCAGTCTCCAAACTCCAAGGAAGTGGATTTAACAGCAAACCTGAAACTATTAACAATATCTAGACGTTATAATGAAACTCTGTTCATTTGTTTTCATTGCTTAGGTTAGACAGCAGGAAGGAACGCTTCTAGACCATAGATGAATCTTGTTTTTTACCTTGTTCTTCTATTTTAATCTGTTTTTGTGAATCATCAGTTACCTTATGCACCATAAAACTGTTTCTACCAGACAAGTTCTTTGAATAAGTATGACCAGGACAGTTCAGTATTTTGGATTCATTCATTGTGGTCTCATTTTTGTTACCAAAGTTTTTTGCAGGGTAAACAAGAGCAGCTTACAGTTGCTTTAAAAGGAAGAAGTCACCCCCTGCTGTTTTTGTTGGGTAATATCATTCTTACTTTTCCATTTTCCCCAAGTAAATGATGCAGCCTGACGGAACTCATAGAGGTGAGTTGTTTCTCTTGTCTCTCTAAAGCACACAGAAAACATACATAAATGAACATAACATACAGGGACACCATGCCATTCTTGGCATGTAGTCTGATCTTTCAATATTTGTGTCTCTTCATTCATTCTGTCAGTGCGTTGTTGTTTATTTCTGTGATTTCAGGAGGCCACAGTCACCTCTTTAATTCCATGCGATCATACTTATGCAGCCATGACAGAGTTCAGCCTATAGTAGGTAATGAGACGCCCTGTTCTCCCTGTGTATTGCCACATTACTAGTAGCTGCATTTATTTTGTACCATTTAAATTTGTTTTATTTATGTTTATGTTCATGTTTCAGGCCTTGGCTCTATTATTGAGCTGTGCACAGATGCTGAACCTCCAGTTTACCTCTGTAAGGTTTGCATTCTCAAAATTAACAAGAGAGATATCAAAACCCACATCATGGGCAGCCTTCACAGATACAACTACATTGTAAGTCATTATAAGAGAGAGAGTGTTACAGCCAAGTGAGATTAGACTGGACTACTCTGAAATTCTAACTCTGTTACTCTGAATTATTGGCTGTTTGCTCAGTCAGAGGACAATATTGTGTCTTGCATGTCTTTGATCTTTCATGCAACAATCAGAAATAAGACTTGAGACACATCCTCTTCAATGGTAGAAGCATGGGTTTATTAGCATACAGTTGTGTGCAAAAGTTTGGGCATCCCAGCTAAATTACCTGATTTGTTGCTATATATTTTTTTTAAGTTTCATGTTTTAAAAAATACAGAATAAAGAAAATTAATGACTTCATCACACAAGTCAGTGTCTGAAGTATAAAAGATAACATCTAGTTAAGCTAGTAGCATTTTGGAAATAAGTGCTGTGGACTGATGAGGTAAAAATGGAACTCTTTGGCCACAATCACCAAACGAATGGAGGAAAAAATGCCTTATAATACCACAGAACTAGAAGTGTTCTGCAAGGAAGAGTTCAAGGTTGTGATTTATTTATTTATTTATTTAAATGTCATCAAAAATAAAGTAACTGTGCATTAACATTTGCAGAACGTTGTTATTTTTTTAAACACCTGCATAGGGTGTGTTTACTTCTTTTCAATTCAAAAATCAACTAAATGTGTAATTTGGCTGGATTGCCCAAACTTTTCCATACAACTCTATTTCTTTTTAAGTGATGTGCTTGGTGAAGGCTATTTGTTATGTCAGTTTGTAAACCATTTGGTATTACACAGCATTGTAATAGTATGTTCTAAGCAAAAAGAAGCTCCTGAAACAACCTTTTTGCATTACTCTCATCCATAAAATCATATCTATGTTTCTGAGCAACAGAAATCCCGTCATGTATATGGTTTGAAGGCTGGAGAAGATCTGACTTCTTTGGCTTGGCGTCTGATGGAGCTGGCAAAAGTTGTAGAAAAGAAAGAGGGAACAGGAAATGTACAGGTAATAAATGAATGCATATTTGGTAAGAAAGACTCTAGGTGCCTTGCTGTCATGATTCGGTATACCTGTGTCCTTCTGGTTTCTCTGTAAAGGTGCTGCATCTGGATGACATCATCTACAAGGACATGATATCAAAGCCTGCTCTGGATGGTCTGTTTTTGCTTTAGATTTGTGGTTTTCAGTATTAGCCTTACTGTCTCTATACACTCCTGGAAAACAGTGTTTTAGATAAATCTGACAGTGAAGCATACTACTGTTTAAATCTTGCCTACAATATTGCACTTTGTTGACTTTCTATACCTAACTCACTGCTTCCCCTCTCATTGCTACTCTTGTTCTGTTTTTGTTTTTTTTCCTTTTTTTCTCTCAGCTATTGCTCAGGTGAAGAAGATAATGATACAAACATGCATCGGTGGCCTCCAATCTAGCATTTTCAACAAACACACCAAATGTATGGACTTTAACTGTCAATTAACAGTTATAAAATTACTTTGTTAATTTTATTGATTAGTTATCAGGTCATCATTTGCTAGATCATTTCTAATGTTTAATTAAAAAAATACATGTGGTGTTTACAAATGTTCTTGTGTTTCTGTGTTAAAGGTGAGAGGTCCACTGCAGCACTGAGTCCAACTTGGACATCAACTAGCTGGAGTTCTAAACTGAGACAATCAAGAAATGCCAGCTCAGTAAAAGCCCCATGTCTGACCAGGTCCTGCAGCCCAGGCAGAATGTTGCCTGAAAAAGAAGCACAGAGTCGTTGGATGCCAGCAGAAATTCTCCATCCAGATGGAGACACTACAGTACAGAGTCCAGTTCGAATGATAATCCAGGCCAGAACTCCACCAAGATTCACAATTTCTTCTGAATTCGCAAGTCCTCCCAGACCTATGAGCCCAACCAGAGCCTTCAGCTCAGGCACTGCTCCAAGGTCACTGAAGAGGTGGAGTCCTGTCAAAGCCTCGGAGCATAATGCCTTTATGCATGCAGACAAAGCAGATGATGTGAGCAGAGTCATTGACACAGAGAGATCTTTTGGCACGGACTTACACCTCTCTAACACAGAACAAACTGTCAAACGCAAACGTGTACCACAGTGTCAGAATAGTTCTGTGACCATGACCATTAACCAAAAAACAAACCAAGAAAACATCAGCTGTCAGAAGATAAGTCAGGGAGTAAATGGAACTTTACCACCAGTTATCCCTCAGGATCAGGACCAATGCCAAGATGATCCCAGCGTTCAGGAATCATTCAGGAAAACAGTCTGGTCGCTAAATGATAGCAATGGTAGTAATTTTATGTAATACAGTCCTATGCAAATTCTGAACACCCTTGGTCAAAATACATGTACAGAATTTCTGTTTATTGAGTTTAACAAATCAGGGATCAAAATAAAATATTAAATGTGCCATAACGTTTGCACAGGCCCCACTTTGTGCTTAATTTGTGAAAGTGTGTTCTCTGTAGAGGATGTGTGAACTTATTTTCAAATCAACAAAACATTTCATTTGGCCAGGGGTGCCCAAACTTTTGAATACGGCAATATGTAATCTTGCATACCATCTATGATTTCTGGCTGATATTTGTTTTCAAGTCTATTTTTCATATTTTTTTAGGTGAACAGGAGGAATTGGAACAAATAAGGCCTTTCACACCTGAAGACACTTGTGGGTTTGAGCACTTTTCCAGATACTCAGTAAAGCTGAGTCAGTGTGAACTTAAAGATGGTTCACAAACCTGTACTGTCCAGTCACCAAAGCTTTCTGAGGAGTCCCCAGAAAGTTACAGGGGAACACGGCCTCTCATAGGTAAGTTTTAAATGTCTTGAAACTTTACATCTTGATACTTTACATTTCTTATAAAATTTGAATTTTAATTACAAAATTCAAAATTTTTTAATGGTTTGTTTGTGTGGTGTTTCTCTTCATGGACATCATGGTCCTTGGAGAGTGATTGTTCCTTAAAAAGTTCTTGTGACACAAGATAAGAACTTGTTTATGCCCTTCTTCAGTCTATCCTACCAGACATGGTGCCCAGGTATGGTACAGGAGTTGGAACTGGGTATTTCCATCATTGTAGAACTAGGTGAAAGGTGACCATTTGAGAACCTTCAAGGCTTTGGGCTTTACCGAAAATGACTCTTGCTGAAGTTAATAGAATGCACAAGAGACACTATCTTTGTTGACTAGACCTAACCAATGACACTGTGTTTTTTGAAAAAATTCAGGTCTGCATTATAATAGTTTTGATCTGTACTTATGAATCAGCAATTGTATGTGTAATTTACATATAATTTGCATAAAGGTATGACTGCTTGTAAAGTGTATGTTAGGTGGGAAAGACACCTGTGGATGCTCTCACTCCCCCCCACTCTCTCTCGCTAACAAACTTAGTTGCTTGGTGATTCTAAACATCATTGTCTGTTAGTTTGGTGTTGTACTTGTCACATGATTCTCTAAAAACTGGCCTAGACAGGGCAACACCAAACAGGATGTTTTTTGTATTCATATGACAGAAATAAGTGTTCTGGAGTTATGGAGCTCTGTCCCATGTGAAACAAAGATATAAAAACATTGGCAGGCAAGGCTGCTATAATAGTAAAATAAATGTCTGCTTATGTTGCTGGTGTGCCAGGTCTACAGGCTGTTATCAAGTGCCAGAGTGTAGATGGAGATCCACCACCCTGCTGTTACTTGTGCCTGCCATGTTCTTTGAAGGTCTTGAAGAGTGACATCATCCACCACCTGATCAGCCCCCAGCACCAGCTCAACTACATTGTGAGTTGAAACGAATCAGAACTTGCCATGTGTCCTCATCTCGCTTCATTTCCCCCACTCAGTTCAGTTTTGACGTGATTGAAAGAGAGAGAGAAAGAGAACAGATGAGGGAATTTTAAGTATGCACTAGGGCAAGAAGCAACAAGTATACAATGGGACATTGTGTGATACAGATTTTCCTCACTTGACGCTAAATAGAATTCTTTTTAGAGACCTAACATCCAACATTAAGTTATACAGATGTAAAAATAAAATTAAAGTACTTTTTGTGGAGAATGGCAATAAGGTTGCTTGTGTCTGCAGAATTTTCATCATTCTCACCTCTTGCTGGACATGGATGGAGACCAGAGCCTGCAGACAATAGCTATGCAGCTAGAGCAAGAAGAAGGGAGAGGACAAATGAAGGTACCATATAGTGTTAGCCTTCTTTTTGAATCAATGTGTTAAGAGGTTAGCATGCCTTCTTTGCATAGCCATCAAGTGAATAAATATTATAAGCAGAGGCTCTATAAAAACTTTGCTTTAAAAAAATAGAATGGGACCAGTGCCATAGGGATCTGGTCACTAGAAGTTTTCATTCATTGTTACCCATGTTTGTATTGTGCTTTAAGCTTTCTGTAAAGTATGTTAATGACAAGATGTTCTTTAGGTGACTAGGTTATCAGCGTGTCTCCTTAGTGAGATACTGGAGAAAGATTTCAACTGGTGTAAGTACAGCAGCCCAACGAGTTTGAAGTCCGAATGTGTCTCTTAATTAAGATACCTAGTAAAACTGAAGCTCCTCAGAATGAATGAATTATTCCCTCTGATTTAAGCAAGGCTTATATGATATTCTCAGTTAATTGATATCTCTCTCTCTCAAGGTATAAAGATGTTAAACTGTGGGTCTACTGCTGAAATTAAACCAGAGCAAGGTCCCTTAATGGCAGGGGCCAGCATGAGCTCAGGTGACAGAAATTTCAGAGCTAGACTTTTGTAATATTTTGTCTTCTTGTTTAATTGACAGATATTCTTTTCTCTAAAGGACGCAGCATCACCCTGAAACGGCCATATGAGTCCACTGGAATCACTGTGGACCACAGCCGTGATGGAACCTTGCATGACCACACTGGAAAGGTTCCCCTTAGACAATGGAGGTCAAGCAGGAAAGGGGTTAGTCTCAAGAAAGCAAGACGCAAAGAGCCTGTGTTTAAAGTAAGCCTGTCACTAAGTGCTGGGCCTGTTATTGTGGACAGAATGTCCCTTGTATCAACAACAGTGGCCCCTGAAATTGAATGCCAGAACCCTGAGACCATGTACAGAGAGAATGATGCATTTTCAGAAGAGAACATCACCTCAGGAAACCATACACTCACTCTAGAACACAAACACCTAGAGCAGAACCCTAAAACATTTCAGAACACACAACTGTACCCCACCGAGCGCTTTTACACCGAGGAAAACTCAAAATCACAGAGATATACTAACGCAGAAACAGGTACAAGTACATATGAGTATATGAACATATGTCAGTTTCCAGACAGTGTAGAGTACATGGGAACAGATTTTATTGGCAGTTTGAACAGCAGTCAAGGGCCTGAGTTCTCTCATAGACATTTGCACCATAATTCATTTGTTAAGGATGTCTCTGGTTCAAGCACATCTAATAACTGCACAGCAGATGGACTGTCATCAACTTGCAATGGCAATGGCTGGATCATGGAGAGACAAGAAGTCAGAAACAATGCACATGATTGGCTAATAGAGAAAGATCCAGTCACACAACATTTTAATAACTGGCCTAAAGAAAATCCCATGTTTGTTCAGTCGGACGTGACACGAGTGATGTTGGCCAAGCAAGTTCCCCAGCAGATGTTTGGAGAGAGGAATTGTGAAGCGATGAATGTACCCATGCACATGCACCCAGCAATCATTGGGGCTTATGCCCCAGCAATTAATACATACACATCATACCCTGTCCAGTATGTGAACCAGAGGTGGATGTGGGGAAGCACAGTGTTAACAGGTCTGTCAAGCCAGTATAACTTTTAGTTTTTTGTATCATCTTAAAATTCCCTTAAAAGCTGCAAAAGAACTGCTCTAACAGCAACATACCAGTACGTAGCTGACTAGTCCTGCATGTATTCATTAGCTTTAAATATTATGTATTATACAAAATCTCTCTAAAGGTTTGATGCAAGCATTTACTTAACACTTGTGTCCGTACTCCTTAGTGATGTCAGTTTTCTTATTTTTTATTAACATAGACACTAACATTTATCACAAAGAACACAACTGTTCACATCTTATTTCTTGCAGATGTTCTGATATAAACCATGTGACATGACAGTATTTGAAACTACAGCTCAATGCGCTCTCAATCTTGTATCATTGATTAATTTCATCAAAACCTTTTGGTATTCTTTTTGCAGATAGTTATATGAAACAACTATTCAGAGTAATTTGTTACTTTATTTACTGATAGTAGAAAAGCATATTGTCAGTTAATAAGATTCTAACCCAATGCAGTACCATCAATCATTGCTATGATGGTCATTCAGTGGGCTACTGACATGCCAGCTTTTCTGTTTGTTTGTTTTTTTGTTTTGTTTCTTTGTCTGGCCCCCTACAGCCCTGAATTTTGTAACGAGGGTCTGCATGCTGCTATCCATTAAAAAAAGAATGTGGTAAAGTTCAGTAATATTGTACTTTCAAATGGCTATTGTGTGTGACACATCTAATAATTATGTTCCTGAAAA
>JAILXH010241874.1:1383-14913 GCA_023558415.1 Piaractus mesopotamicus | reverse complement strand
CCATGCTTTTCCAGCTGGTAAAAACAGCTCACCAGAAACTCTCTCTCACTCCCCGATGACAGATTTGTGAAATGTTGACTTGCTTGGTGGAGTTTTTGTGTCGTGTTCCGACCATAAAGGATAGTTTAAAACAGCAATTAACCACCCAGGAGCAAAAATCAGCCTTCAAACTTAAAAGTAAAATTTGATTTGACATTTATCGCAATATGTATCGATATCGAACGATATGAATTTTGTTTATCGTGATAACATTTTTGGCCATATCGCCCAGCTCTAATTCAAACATAAGAATACATTGCCGTTTTACAAGTTTTTGTTTGGATTTTGCTATGATATGCTTCCATATGTGGGTTCCTGCTCTGTTACAATGAAAACCTGTTACCACACCCGCCCTTTGTGGATAGCCCTGTACAAAACGTTTAAAATCTCAAAACACTCATTATGTGTAGCGTGTAGCATGACTTTCTGACTTCAAGACTTTGTAGTGACTATGGAAGTTTTCAATCTCAAAAATAGCTCCTACTCACATCTTGACGAAAGGGTCAGAGTAGCCATTGGAGTCCATAGCAGCCAGATGGGCACAGCGGACGATGCCCACGATGAGCTGGCTCTCCTGGCTGTTATAGGTGAGCGACACCAGGATACGGCCTCGCTCCTCTGCATCATCACCTTCTTTTACCTACCAAAAGTCACACAAAGAAGCAGTCAGCCATCACAGACGACAGTAAAAATTAGCAATTCCAGTCCAGCAGTGCACAGTTTTCTCTGTTTTAAATAACACGTATTACCATTCAGCTTATTTTCAACCTTGTTGGGTTAAAAAAAATGTGTTTGTGGAGACACAACACTGTGCAGCACCATGGACTTCCAAAACTACCAATTCCTGCAACCTAAGCAAAGAGGTTAGCCTACATAATGGGAATATCATGAGTTATAAAACTTGTAAGCTGTATGTCTATGCAAAGAGTATGTAGGTTTGATTTAGTTACCTCCTCCTCATACAAGGCCATGCCACGGATCGAACCTCCAGCAGCTACTCGCTTCACCTACATAGGTGGGGGCCAAAGTCAGGCTGTGAAACTCAAGAACATACATTACGAGAATATCTGTAATCTAATAGTGTGCGTAATGTGGCTTACCGGCACCACTCTCTCCAAACATACGCTGAAGTTCTTCTTCTGGTTTAGCTTCAGCTTCTTCAGGACCACCCGCGTTTCCCCGATGAACTCGTTATGTCCGAACTTGTCCTCATCACTCACAGACAGTCTGGCAGAGAACAATGTGGATGCTAACCCCTTGCACTCTTGGAAATGTCAGGTCTTTAATTAAGTTGTGAAGTAGCTGAAGAGTGTAAATCAATGAGTCTCCAAGCTCATCTCACTTGCAAATTAAATGAAAGCACTGAATGTAATACCTAATCAGCTTGTTTCTACAAAATGACTAATGATTTTCATAATTGAAACATGAATTGGCTAATGGGCTTAATACAGCTTTCATGCTTTGATTAAGTTGTTCTATTTGTATAACAGGTAAACTTGACTCTTCCTTTTGTTATTGGGAACAAAAAATAGAGACAACCTGTGCTTACCTGAGGGTCTTTCTCTGCATGTCCTCATTGGTGATGCCATGGTAGACCAGAGTTTCATTCCAAACTGGATTCAAGGTGTTATACAGAGTCTTTGTGCGTAGCTTGTTTGACTGGCATAAGAAGAACATAGCTTCTTAGTCTTCAACTTTGCACAGTAAGTTTAAATATTTTTCAAGAATTCAACTATTTCCTTTTAAGTCTATGTCATGTTTCCTACAAAGCATTGAATGTGTGCACATTTCAATGCACATTACAACATCCATTTGATGTTGCCATGGTGAACATGTCTATTTAACTTTTTTAAGTCCACTTGAGTTTTCAGGGACTCTTTATTTATACATGGAATATAATTATGTGGTGACACAGAGGCCACACTCCCTTTGTCAAGATTAGAACTACACTTATGAAATGAGTCAGAAGTGTTTTGACCTTTACAAATCAGGTGATGTCAATAAAACTCGCCCAAATGTATCCTGATCCACTGTTAAGGCAATAATTAAAACATTTAAACCAACTGGAGCTGTAGTGAACCTGCCTGGAAAAGGACACTCTGGAGTTCACTAGACACTGCTGGAACTTTTGGAACTGGGTCCTGTGCTTAGAGAGTACATTTTTTGGCACCCAACACTCAAGGAGGGTTTGGCATAAAAAGAAAGGATGGTTCTTAAAAAAAGAAAGTTATCCCTACTTTTAAGTGTGCAGGAGGATCTCTGATGTTTTGGGGCTGTTTTCCTCCAAAAGCCCTGACAACCTTGTTAAGATATATGCCATCATGGACATGAAGAACAAGGAGATTTTAAATAAAAATCAGGCATCCTCTGAAACTGGGTCGTGGTTGGATCTTCCAGCAGGACAGTGATCCAAAGCATACATCCAAATCCACATAACAATGGTTCAGTGACCACAGAATCACTTTGACATGGCCATCGCAGTCCCCTGACCTAAACCCCGCTGAAAACGTGGGGTGAGCTGAATAGGACAATGCAAAAGAAAGAGAACCTAGCATCCTGGAGGATCTCAGATACCTCACTCTCTATTCTCCAATCTCATTAAGCATTATACGAGAAGATTTAATGCCATTATGTCGGCAAAGAGAGGTTGCAGAAAGTACTAAATGTATGCATTCCAATAGCTGATACATATAGTTTCATTAAGGCTTTTTAGTTTTTTTGTAAAGGTAGTTTTAAAGATGGTTCTTGTTTTGTTAGACTAAATTTACTTCTATTAAATGTTAGACTTATTCTCACATTTTTAGTGTGAGTGAATTAGCAAGACATTTTTCATGACCTTTTCATACTCATCTTTACCAAGCGTTCAGATAATTACAGAGTGAACTGTACTTTCTTCTGCTGTGCCTAGTTAAGAGTCAAGCAATCCCTCCTGACAGTACACACTTCTCAAGTCAAAACAATACCATCAGCCTTATTAGTCAGATCAGAAGGTGTTTTGGTGTTACCTTGCTGGCCCCTGGAAGCAAATGCAGCTTGACATATGGATCAGCCAGTCCATTGGAGTCCATTGGCTTAAGGCCCTTAACCAAAGAGACGACAGTAAAAAGTCAACATTTATCCTCCTACACCTCCGTTTTAGTAGCCGCTTTGGTTGTATGGTTTATGGTTACATACATTGTGACATGATCCATCAAAAAGATTGGAGGAAGCTTTTGTCTTGTACGGAAATAGACTTAAACAAAACTGCTTACTTAATGTGATATCTGCCCGCTCGGAGACAGAAACACAATACCTTGGCTCTGATAATATTGCAGTGCAGAGCGCTGTTTTCTTCCTCGTAGAGCAGGCTGAACTCTAGCATTCCCAGTGTGGCTAAGAGAGGGACAACATATCAGATCAACAGGGAATATATGCCTAATTCCACAAAAACTACAAACTAGAGGCAAAAACTAGGATTCTAGGTTGATGCCACGAGTCACTGCAGGATCATAGAGGGCACATGGATTGTGTGAATGCAAAGATTCTCTAGGGGAGGAAAGAGCTGCACGGTAAACAATTTAGTCCAGTAAAGAACCTGTAGGG
Source organism: Piaractus mesopotamicus (assembly GCA_023558415.1). Taxonomy (NCBI): domain Eukaryota; kingdom Metazoa; phylum Chordata; class Actinopteri; order Characiformes; family Serrasalmidae; genus Piaractus; species Piaractus mesopotamicus. Next base: position 11,292 of record JAILXH010241874.1, on the reverse strand, counting down.
AAGAAACACGACCATGTGTCAGAGTGTATTAGTGTCTTACTGGCATCGTCAGAGTCATAGCTGTTGGCGTCCTCCTCCTCGGTAGTGGGGGGAGGGGGCTGGCGTACAGCAGGGGCACTGTTCGCAAATAGGGGTTGTATCTCTTTCTGCATAGCAGGTAGTGGCCTGTTCTCCATTGGCGGTATTCCTTTCTCAAGAGCAAGAGTTTCGGCTGCAAGAAAAACACATTACCGGACCTGTTTAAGATCAATCACATGGTGACCTAATAGTACGACCAAAAAATCACCAGTGCCATCACTGGATTCGGGTGTAACCCATTCCATTGAACTTACAGTGCTGTGCAAAAGTCAGAGACCACCTTTTTATTTACTTAATTTCCAGTCAAAACAGACAAACTAACAAAAGTTACTAATACAAAAGTCACTTATAGTCATATAGTCACTAATAGTCATTTTGACTGGAAATTAAATAAATGAAGGGTGGTCACTGACTTTTGCACACAACTGCAACAGCTCCAAACTTGCCAAACACATGCTGTAACTGCCACTGCAAAGATTAATCAAGTTCTTGCAGACTGTCTCCAACAAAGTTCTTGCAGAGCCGTTAAAAAAGTTCTGCTACTTACCTTCAAATCTGTTTACCTTTTTGGGTTAGTGTGGTAGCAGAAGATGGCTGTGAAGGTCTAATGTTCTGGACAGGTTCTTCTTTCTTTACTGTCGTCAGATTAGTCTGTCTGTCCACAGCCACTTGCATTCGACCTAAGCTCCTGCTCTCAGTCGGCCTTGCTCTTACCAACACTTGCTCCTTCTGGACAATGACACACTGTTCCTCCTGCTCAGGAGGCTTCATTTCTGCTGAGTGTGAATAAACAGGAAAGTGATATTCCAGTTTTCAGGCTGTTTTCATCTGATATTAAAGCCCACTGAAATAAATACGAACAGGCACTGACCTGGAATGTGCTGCCCTCTGCCGAGAAGCTGGGCACTGTCTAGATTTAGAAAAATGGTCCAGTGTACAAATGTGGTTACTTTGTTTGCTTCACACATGCATACGTCTTATTAATGTGCACATGGGTAATCCTTTCATATCAAAGAAAGTTTCCAAGATGAAACTGAACTTTTTAACCACACATTCAGGCATAATAGAGACTTGTAAAGCAAACCTCCGTTCTGTGTGTTGACATATGAAGCAGGTGCATTGAACTGTTTCTGCTTGATGGGTAAGGGAGTGGGCAAGACTTGCTGCGGCAACCCCTTGAAGAACCAGGCACCCGATCGCTTCAGCATCTTGAGAGAGATTAAAAAGGATATGTATCAAAACGTCTTTGATTCCCTATCTTGCCTGTGGATGATTACAGACAACGGTTATTGTCTAGTTGATTGTATCGGTGAAATAGGCTAATCTGGACTTCAAACAAGCAACTGCCAGAGGGAAAATGTACTACCATAAATTATTCATTTTATCTCGAAGATCGGACTTGTTCTCTTTACAGAGACGCCATCCCCCTGGGCCCCTCTTTAAAGATTTTATTTGCAATAATGTAATACAACGGTAAAACATGATCTTGAGATACAATTAAATTTCCCAAGAGGGTATGTGATTTATATTGGTAACTCCTGGGAAGTAACTGCACACTGTGCATTTTTGCAATAAAGCAGACTGGTGGTGTAACTAAGATTTTATTGGCCCCAGTGCAAAAAACAATGGGTGCCACTGGCCCACACAAACATGACATTTAATTAATTTAAAAATGACTATTTATTTGCTTCTTTACTCACTATTTATATGTCTCAACCAACTTGGTGCTCTAATGTAGGCTAATAGTAAAAGTATACTAGACACAGTTTTTTTTCTGTTGGTGTGAAAATGTAAAGTTTTGGTAAGAAGTCCACCCAGACATGGATCAGAAGGCCCCCTTTAGCATACTGCCTTGAAAATTGTGTTGGCCCTATAATCAGTAGATTGTAAGTTCAAGCCCCAGAAATGCCACAGATGGCTGTAGCCAGGGGGTTCAAGAGACCAGTTCTCCTTGCTCCCTCTGGGTGGGTAGGATGGCCCTCCTTCTCCATCCTCCATCTCCCACTTCAGTGCTAGCCAACACAGGCGTGTGTTGGCGGATGTAATAGAATTGGCATTTAGTGTTCTCCTCAAAGCATGTTGAGCTGTTCAGTGACATTGGTTTAGTGGCAGTTTGAAAAAATGTAGTTTCATGTGTCTCAGGGGAACCATGTGCTAGCCTTCAGCCTCCCATCTTGGTAGCACTGTGTGATAGGGGGAGACCTAGCTAAAGTGTGGAACTGGCAACGACTAAACTACAGAGAAAATTGGTTAAAAAAAAGCATTAGCATTTCATGCTAGCAATAGCGAATGTAAGCTAAAATTTGGCAACATTTTTAACCATCTTATTGGAGATGAGTTTGTATGACTTTAGCAGTTAGGCAGAGTTACATTCATTCCATGTTTAAAAAAGAAATTTGTGAGTGTATCTGTAGTGTAAGAAAGTAGTGGTACTTTCATGATAATACATCAGCTAACCAAAAGTAATTCTTCTATGGCATTGTGCAGAGAATCCTTTCTGGCACCTTTATTTTTAAAAATGATGTTGCAATAATAATAATAATAATAATAATAATAATAATAATGGCTGATCTAATAATGTTTAATGAATGTACACAATATAATTCAAGCAAGAGCGCACATGATCAGTCGTTTGAAGGTTTACTACAGCTTGATTGGAATTAAAACATGCTGCCACACAAGTCCTTTGTGGAAAAGACTGGACACCTCTGATGTAATTAATATGAATTACAAGTACTTAATATTTAATTATTTAACTTAGTATTTATTTGATTTATAGTATTTAATTAATTTAGTTAGACAAAATTGGCATTGATAAACTCATACACATATGGTTTAGCTTTACACTAAATGGGCAGTTTCTAAGGGGGCATTTTCACCAATTTTCCCCTGCTGGTAAGTAGGTGTGTGTGAATTTACTAGATGCCTTCTGCCTTTGTAGCCTGTTGTTATAATACAGAAAAAACACAACTTTGACAAAACATAAGTCAAACATAAGTTACTAAAACATAAGGTTTTAGTAAGCACATTTTATTTGTGTGTTGAATTAGAATTTTATTTACTCCACAATATTTATCTATTCTTTCAGTGAATTCAGAGGAAGTGTTTCACTGACTACTTCAGTCAAATTTCTCCATTTTCCTGAAGATGTGTCATGAGGTGAGCAAAAACTGTCAAACACGAATTGTCTTCATAATAGAATTGTTGCTTAGAGACATTGATTTCCCCAGTGTCCTTACAGCTGTCAGTGCCTAAACTCCCTAGTAAGTTACCATAGCTACCCATGAGTCACTGGTGTGAAATTGCGTAAGTAGTGATATAAGGCATCTGATAAAAACATTAGGGGGCCCGGTTCCTACAAGCCCCACCGTAATATGGGCCCGCCTGGACTGCCAGTTATTACATCACTGCTGTCAGGTTCCTGGGTGCCATTCAGTGATGATAGGTCCCTTGTGACCCTTGTGGGCTATTATCATGCTGCAAGCATCCATACAAGTGTGGACACACCACAGTCAAAATAACTATGACTATTGGAAAACACAGTCTGTATGAAGCAGTCTGTATTATATTTAACTAAAACTATTACTAAAACTAAAACTAACAGTGAAAAAATGTGCTTGTTAACTGTAATAAAAATAAAAAATAAAATTTTCTAAAATATCAAACCTAAATCAAAACTGCAATGTCCACTGCAAAACTAACTAAAACTAAATACAGTGATATTTCTAAAACTAAATAGAATTACTCAGAAAAAAACTTCAGTGAATGAGAGTTTAGAAATTAAACTCTTCTGTGTTTTACTGTTTTTAAGAAAACCCGGAGCTGAGCCAAGCTCAGTCTACTGCTGTGTTAATTTTACTCTGCTCTTATCAAATACTAAAAACTAAAAATGAAACTGAATGAAAACTAAAACTATTATTTTTAGAAAATAAAAACTAAATTTAAAATATTAATGTACCTTTCTACAACTATCTGAAACTAAACAAAATTAAAAAGCAAAAAAAAAACTATAATAACCCTGGTATGAAGACACTGCTTAAAGCTACAGAATTTGGAACATAAAAGGACGGATATTTCTGATAAATGTGCTGAATCACCTAAGAACCACACCACTCTATGTATTTCCTTTGCAACCCCACCTATAAGAGCTGAAGTATGAAACTGTAATACCTCAGGCATCATAGTGATGAGGATGCACTGGATTAGAGGCAAACGTAGTGCTGGAGCACCTCTATGATCCGGCTGCATTATAAGAGGCCGTCTGCATGCTGCTCTGTGACAACAGTGACTAACCGCGGGTTACATCATCAAAGGTATGAATCATCTCATTACAGTAAGAGAGCTTCTTAAAAGTCAGAGGTGCTGAACCAAACCGTCATGCAGAAACAGACAAGCATGCATACAGCTCTTCTTAATAAAAGGCCAAGACAAAACAAAACAAAACAAAAAACAGTGCGTGGTTTTGCAAAAACGCATATACCACATACATTCTATAGCAGTGTGTTTGAATAATGAACCAGGGCTCAATTAAAGGGGAGATGAAAAAGAGATGCCCTTGTAAAACTGCCAACTTCCATTTCCATCCCTTTTGGATTAATGTAATCTTAAATATGTCATTTAAAAAGTCTATGAATGATATTCTAATTTCAACCATATTTCAGATTTATGTGCCATATATGTATTAAGAGTCCTTTATATCATGTGGTGGCTATTGGTGTCCCATTAACATGAGCAAAAAATTAGAATTATTAGAATTATTTTAAATAGATAAATATCACTTTTTTGATCATTTTGTCAGCTGTGTAACAGAAGCATAAAATATACAGCTTCATGTGTTGCAAAAAGAATTTGTGTCAGTGATGTTACTAATGACACATTAAATTATTTTACATGAAAATAAAATAATGACAAATGCAATGTGGGTCATTTTCTACACACAGTGTGATTTTAAAACTAAAGTGTCAACGCAACAGAGAAAAGCTCAGATTTGCATCATTCTGTCAGCGGTGCTACAAATTTACTGATGTTCAATATAACACACTGTGTTTTACACTTAAATAACATATACATGAGTATTATCAGTCTTTTAGTGAAATTTTCACGTCTGAATCAACCACTCTCTTCAAGAATTCGACCACTGGAGATGACGTTATCTATCATTGCCTCACCTCCTTGTGTTCGCTACAGATCTTGCACAGCCACACAGAACAGGAGCGACTGTTGCTGCGAATGCCGCACTTGGTGCACATGTGCTGCAGGAGTGGGGGGAAAAACATAAACACGGACACAGACACATTAGCCTCAGGAGGTTGTGCAGGTGCAAATATACTCACATACACAGTTCAGATGGCATCAGCCTCTTCTGCATTTCCATAACAATTCACAGCACTAGAGATGTGCTGATATGTGCAAGATGTTTAGCTGCAGTCTTTAATTGTGATGTTTAAGCTGTATGTACGCCAGAGGCTGTAGCATATGTTGGAACAGTTAACACAATATTTGTCATATGATGAGTGTTTGTTTTGCATTCTTGTAATTGCAGTCAACTGAGCTATGGCTGCGTCTACATTACAGCAGCACAAATCTGATTTTTCTGATTTTCAAATCTCAAATCTGATTTTTTTTTTATATAAAGCAGCACAAATCTGATTTTTTGGCCTAAATGTGACACATCCTTTTTTAGCACTAAAATCTGATCTCTTTGAATCAGATTTGAGCCACGTTGGCATCAGAATTCCCAGGGCTGAATTCCAGTTTTCTGCACAGATCCAGTCTGTGTGCCTCAATGTTTCACATTCGTTTGTGTAAGTGACCCATATCTGTGTTTAGAATGAAGGAACCATGTGCCCTGAATGATCACGTGAATGATCTACATGCATCATGAACCACAACAACAACAGCAGTAGCAAATGAACACACTTGCAGCACAAGCCTTCCTCACAAAAATCACGAGCTCTGAAAAGCTCTTAGGTATTCACGATTAGGGAAGCAGGAAAAAAGGCAAGATGCATTCATGATTTTGCAGTTTAACAGGCAGAAAGCACCAGTCACGGCAATTTTACACCAGAAGCCATGTGCTACACTGCTCTTCAACACTTTCTATTTGGTTTTCCACTAATGAATAATTAACCTCTAGATGCCTTTATTCCGTTCCAGCTTGATGTAGATGACATTTGAGCACAAGTTTTAGCTGTTAACTGTTTGAAAGGACATTTGATTAGCTCAGTCAGTCATTTCCCTCATCAGTCCTACATCAGTCTAGAACTTTCTTAAAGTTTGTACTAGTGTAGTGGGTCATTCTACCATTGTGGTGGCACATCATGTCCCAAAATCCCAGTGTATTCATTCATCTATTCCTAAATTAACCAAATGTTTATTTTAGCGATTTTCAGTCATGTAGTGCATGAAAAGCAGCAGATGCTTAAGTGCTACTTTAATGTGAAGTAACAATTTTGATGCTTGTTTTTCAGTTTCATTTGTAAAAAGCACTATAATTATTGTCTGTTCAATGTTAAAATTATTAATAGAAACAAAAAAAAAACAGAAAGGTCTGTTTGAACTACTTCTTGTATGAACTGTGAGAAGTCCAGGATTAGTAAAACGTGAAACATCTCTCCATATTTCTGATAAATTTGGGTAAAATACTGGCAGGGTCGTGTGTTGCAAAAAGTTTATGTCATAAATTATTTTAAATTTGAAATAAACTAAAGTGGCAGTGGACTTTATTGTAAAAAAGCTCAATTCAATATTACAGGCTACAGGCTATGTTTTACACTTTCGTACCCCATTTGCCACTGCAGTGGTAGAAAGACCCATATAGTTGTCTGCTATTTTGATTATGGACATAGATTGCACAATATAGCAAGAATCCCAAATCTTGTATGGTTTTTATAGCTAGAATCTGCTAGCATGCCATTTCTGGCAATTGTAGACATGAAAATAGACACAAAGCATAGGTTGTGCTTCACACACACATTACCGCTGTGGCTTCGCATGACACAAATGGCCATGTGCTACACTGATTAGCACAGAAGAGCATTGCGTGTGGTGCAGCGTGCAGGAAAAATACACATGAATCTGACTGTTCTCATTAATGTCATATGGTAACAAATCGAATATATACTCGATCTAAGACCATATATAAAACTGGTTCTAAAATGAAAAAATCTGATTGTGTTCACATAGCTCTGTAAACATCAGTTTTGTGTCACATTAAGGCAAAAAATCATATTTGTGCCATTTCAACCTGGTAATGTGAATGTGGCCTTCATGTCTATCTGAGATATGACCATGTGACCATAGTGAGAACGGCCAGATCAGAATTAATGTGTTTTTTTTTAACTTCACACTTCACTGCACATTCACAGTTCATTGTGCTCATCCTCCAGTGTGGGCAGCATGTCAGCAGTGGCTAACCTGAAAGAAAAATGCAGTTAGTGGAGGGACAGTGAAACAGCTGAATCTGGGGAAGAGAGGCAATGAACTGGAGGGAACCTAATGAAACTGAGTATTTTTCAAAACAACAGTTTTTTGTTGTTGTTCATGAAACATGTGGATCACACATATGACATTATTGATTTTGAAAATGCATGCAGGTTCTTTCAGGGCAGAAGTGTTTTCACACCATTGACAGATACAGGCACTTACAAACCATCAAAGCAGAAAGATTGGATCTGAGCAAAAAACTGGAATTGAGCTATGAGGCTTGTAACATGAACGTAGCCTTTGTGAAAGTCTGTTATGCACAAGCCACATGGGATCTTTGCTCTGCGCACCAAAATAGCTACATGGAGTTGCCAGTTTATTAGGTTGTCTAGTAGCATGTTGTCCACCCCCTAAAACCTTCAGAACAGCATGAATTTGCTTGGGAATGGATTTTATAAGATGCTGAATGTGTGCAGGAATGTTGTGTCATGTGTTCTACCTCATCCTATAAATGCTTGATAGAGTTGAAAATCGCAATGAAAACCTGCTTTCCTGCAGTGGTATAACTACACCTTTACGGGCGTATATGTATTCTAAATATCTAAATATACAAATATATACCCACGTGGTGAATGCTTCAAATAAAACTTCTTTACATTAATTTATATTAAAAGTTATGAACATTTTTGCCTTCTCTTATAAAGTTAACGCTATACTTGTTTGATGAAAACATACACTCAGTCCAAAACATACACTATGTCCAAAAGTATCCAGATAACCTCTCTAATTAGATAATTTCAGCTACTAGTGCCTACGCTGCCAGTATGCTGCTGTCATGTTCTTGAAACCACTCTGTGATGATACATGCCTTGTGACATGGTGCATTTTCATGCTGGATGTGTCCATCCAAGTGTGGATAAACTGTAGCCATGAAAGAATAACTTGGCAGCAATTTCTAACAACAGTCACATGACATATGACTTTTTGGAATATACAATTTGCCCAATAACCCAATAAAAATAATGTATTCAGACTTAATTATTAGCAAGTCCCTGAAGCTTTCAAGCTGGCAGAACGCACACCTTCTTGCACTCCTCACACATGACCGAGCTGACACCCATCAGGCCAAACTGCTGGCCACAGAGCAGGCAGCGCGAGTGGCCATCACCGCAGGCCGTCTGCTTTATCCTGTCCAGCCGATTGACCAGCTGCCTGTGGGATGTGAAACAGCAGAGGACACGCTCAGCACACCTTCTTTCAGTTGAGCCCTCAAACACTCCTGTTAAAACACTATTGATAAGAGGAACCGAGAGTTTACACACTTTGCAAGCTAAGTGCTGAGGTCAGGGTGGGTGGTGGGGGGTGGTCATCAGCACACTGAAGGAGCGGGAGAGGGGGATGGGGGACAGAAAGCAAGAGAGAGAGAGACAGATGCAAAGCTGTTGTTTAACTTGCACCGTTAATGCCTTGCAGAGCATTCCGCCGCTGACTCTTCATTGGCTGTAATGGAGCGTGAATGCACTAGCATGCTGAAGCACTTAGACAGATGTGCTTGTGCTGAATCACTCCATGGAATGTTTCGCTGCCGCCTCAGCCACTTGAGAATAAAGGTGTGAATGAACCCATATTTCCATCTGCTCTCTTTCGCTCTTCCTTCTAAAACTAATTTTGTTGGTTTGTTGGCTTAAAAGGACAGTTTAATGGAAAATTAAAATGTACACATTTCCTCTTACCCCAGATAGAGTCGGTTGGCCAAGATATGCTTTGTCTCTGAAGTTTGCTACTCTTGTTTTCACTGGAACTTTAAGCTATGTAGCTAACAAGTAATGGAAAATTATGTCTAACAGTTAGCATTGTGCAAACTACGACAAAGTGTTAAAAGGAGCAAGACTCTAGAGCAAGATTTTCCAGTTTAAAGACTAGGAAAACCCCCTTCTGATGACATATCTTAAAGGTGGCAGTGATTTTTAAGAAACCGCTTCTTTTTGCTTCTTTTAAAAGCAGAAGGAAGTCAGACAGCTAATATTTGTGCTCAAAAGCCAAATATTATGTCTGTAATTATTAGCTTCTACATTAGTGGCTTTGCTAGAAATTAGGATTTTTTTATTAATGCATATCTTTATCTAATACTGATGAACAAAAATATAAAAAGGATAAAAAAGTGAATTCTGTCAAATCAGCAAGGCTGATAGATGCAATGCTGTGCTACAGGTTATTACCTAATATGACAGTAAATTAAATGCTAGTTTTAGACCAAAAATCACCACATAAGTAATCTGGAATAGACTCATTTATGTTTCTAACACTGTATGATATACTGTTACCTATAAAACTGGACCTAATTCGAGCTTCATGATGATTCAAGAAGGCTGTTACTACTTTAGGTTATGCAAGGTACATACATAC
>JAILXH010241866.1:6554-17970 GCA_023558415.1 Piaractus mesopotamicus | reverse complement strand
ATTTCACTCACTAAGTATCAGTCATGTACAGCAGACTAAAGTAATGGACAACAATAATTATTTGATTAACCTTTTTAAAACAAAGCATTGCACAAACATTCTGCTTCACCAGTAATGCTGTGTTGCTTTTGGTTTTAAAAAGGCATTAGCAGTAAAAGCATGTTCAAGGCTGAGAGGAAGGAGCAGGCTACTTTACCCAATGTAGAGCAATCTGAAATTGTTGCACATTCACATTGTTTTAAATTTTCACAAAATATATCAGTTTAGAGTATACAACACTACACTTACATTAAAAAACAACAATTTTACTGTGGCATTTTAAAGTATCCAAAATCATCAGACCAAAAGTGAATATTAAACAATTTCAAAAAAGTTCATAATCACACTATGCATATTTTTGGGACTACTAAAATGAAGCAAATTTACTTTAGCCATGGATGAGAATTTTGGCAAATTGTTTTGACCGATCATTAGCCAGCAAGCTTAAAATCACCTATTAAAATATAAATTATATAGCGGATAGTTATGGTTCTGCAATCTAATTGGCTGAGCCATGTTCAAAGTCACTGTAAAACACCTGGTAATGCACACCTGCGAGAATAAACATCAGCTAAATTCTCTATAAATGCAGCAAGACATTGAAAAGCATTCCTTGTATGGACAGTGGATTGTAGTACTGATAGCTGGGGCCAGCCATAGGCATGTATATGAAGTACCAGCCAAAAACCTTACAAATCATTGCCCTACGTACAAATCAGCTTTTGTTTAAACTGAGTTTTTTAGTAGGCCTGTCTAATGGAATCAACTGGCTGTTGCACCCACATGCATGTAATTCAGCTTAAATGATAAACCCGCTAATTCAAATAGGAGCTGTTGTTATTGGAAATGAATCAGAATCATTTTCATCTCTATTGGATTGGCTTTACTAATTTTAATGTGCTTTAAGCGTGTAATTTGTGGTGGTGAACAAAAAGATCAGGCCATCCCTAGTTAAATAACAGGGCTAAAATCTTTTTCTGTCTCATTCAATTTTATAGTGTTTGCCTGGCTATGGAAGCTTGTGGAAGCTTTAAGATCTATCAGCTGGCATATTTGGTTCCTCTCCTAATCTAACATGCCTGATCCCGTTAATCACAACTTCATAAGAACCAGAATATTACATCCATTCAGGTTGGATTTGGGCCGTTACTAAAATCTGCAGGGTGGTACATCTTGGGAAGCTGGGTCTGCCCTGCTACAGACACTTGACTGGTTATAGACAAGCCTCATGGCATCATAAAACATTAATTACAGCATGTTTTATCCAGCAGAAGACCTATCCTGCACTCTGAGTAGACCAGTGTCTTTCTCAACTCATAAATATCAAATCGCCACGTCATGGCTACTGTTGCCATGTATTCTGATGTCACGAACATCTGAAAGATTCCAGATGCATCATGGACATGATTCACACCAAATATGTCATTATGTCTCACACTGACTAGGCTACAGTTTTGCATAATGGCTTTCAGCTCCACAAAGCACAAAGTATATCATTAAGTATGTGCCATAAAGCACTAATATCTGCAGTGTTGTTATAGGTGATGCTGCACACTTATCAGAAAAAACACTCTCCAAGTATATTCAAAAGGGATGGCATCTACACAGAGACGTCATCCACACAAATTGGCCTGAAGGACATCTGACACACTTTCAAGGAGGAACATCTAAAAACTGGCTAGGACCCAATTTGGCACTATTCATTTGGGAGGAGCACCACAGAAGCCAAAAATGAGACACTTTAGGAACAGAAAAGAATCTGTTATAGCATATAGATTCTCTTGTTCATCATCAGAGTGAGCTATACGAAATATACTAAGATGATGTAGGCGGCCAATATATCATTTACCAATAAACAATGAAAATCTGTCTTGTGCTGGAATTATGGATAATTTCAACCAATAACTTGGCGCCTTACGCAACTAAGCACAGTTGCATTCTTTTCAAAGATTCACTCATCAACATTTTTCAAAATGTCTGCATAATTACACTGTTAACATGCAAACAAAGTCATTCAGTGTGGTTTGACATGCACTGTCCATTCTAGAAAAACTCACCAAGTCAGAATTGTTCTCAAAAGTGGTGATAGCAACCACATGTTTAAGGAGTTTAATGCCTCAAAACAATTCCCTCATAGAACATTGTTATATGAATTGGTTATGAATATGCTGACATTTAAGACTTTTATTTGCAATAGTTATGAGACAAGGTTTTGGCTTAATTTATTATTATTTTTTATTTGTAACAATTTTAGATTCATTTATGGTGGAGAGATACCTACAGAGCATCATAGAGCAAAATACTTTAGAAAGAAAACTTATTTTTACAGATTTACCACTATCATCAATAATACATACACCGACTGGCCACTTAATTAAGTACATTCTTGTTTCTACGCTCATTGTCCATTTTATCAGCTCCACTTACCATATAGGCACAATCTGTAGTCTACACTTACAGACTGTCATTCAGTCTGTAATTCTTCATGTGGTGTGTTAGTGTGTGTTGCGCTGGTGCAAGTGGATCAGACACAGCAGTGTCAGCACTGCAGTGACACTAACATGGTGGTGGTGTGTTAGTGTGTGTTGCGCTGGTCTGAGTGGATCAGACACAGCGGTGTCAGTAACACTGACGTGGTGTTGGTGGTGTGTTAGTGTGTGTTGCGCTGGTCTGAGTGGATCAGACACAGCAGTGCCGCTGGAGTTTTTAAACACCTCAGTGTCACTGCTGGACTGAGAATAGTCCACCAACCAAAAATATCCAGCCAACAGCTGTAACACTGACGTGGTGGTGGTGTGTTAGTGTGTGTTGTGCTGGTCTGAGTGGATCAGACACAGCAGTGCTGCTGTGCACTGCAGTAACGCTGACGTGGTGGTGGTGTGTTGGTGTGTGTTGCGCTGGTCTGAGTGGATCAGACACAGCAGTGCTGCTGCAGTCCTGACGTGGTGGTGGTGTGTTAGTGTGTGTTGTGCTGGTCTGAGTGGATCAGACACAGCAGTGCTGCTGGAGTTTAACACCTCAGTGTCGCTGCTGGACTGAGAATAGTCCACCAACCAAAAATATCCAGCCAACAGCGTCCTGTGGGCAGTGTCCTCTCAGTGTCACTGCTGGACTGAGAATAGTCCACCAACCAAAAATATCCAGCCAACAGCGTCCTGTGGGCAGCGTCCTATGATCACTGATGAAGGACTAGTGGATCATTAACACAAACTGTGCACCAACAGATCGACTACTGTCTCAAACTTTACATGAACAAAGTGGACACAGCTGCACCCAGGATGAATATTGTTGGCTGAATATTTTGTAGATACCTGCTCTTTGGTGGTCATGAAGGTGTTCTGACCATTGAGGAACAGGGTGAAAGGGAGCTAACAAATTATGCAGAGAAACAGATGGATTACAGTCTGTAATTGTAGAACCACAAAGCACATCTATATGGTAAGTGGAGCTGATAAAATGAACAAAGAATGTAAATACAAGGTAGGTGTACCTAATGAAGTGGCTGGCTAGTGTATCTAAAAACACAGAAGACCCATGTAAAGTCACTCTTTATTTTTGAATGTAAATAAAATGGCTATATTTGCATCGTAGAGATTGTAGCTCCTGGCTTCACCATGATGGTAAAGAAATCAGAGTCTGGGAGCTTCTCTACCAAATCATTTTCACATCAACACATTCTGAATGAACAGATGCACAGACACACTCACCACTTTCCATCTCTCTTTGACCATGCAGTTGGGAGGCAGGATGTCGACCTGCTCCCCTGCCCCGTTCATGTTTTCGTCAACTTGGACTCCAGGCCCTATGCACTGCATTGGCTGGCCAGCTCTTTACCCAAGCCTGCCATTCACCTGTCAACATACAAACACACACTTACTAAGGAAACAAGCTCACAACATTTTTTGAATATTTACTACCTGTATATACAATAAATACTAATGCAGTTTTGCACAAAACAGACCACAGTAAAAAAAATACTTCAATTCTGAAGGTGCAAAAGCAACTAAAAGACCCAACCAAAACCACAGCAGGAAGCAAGCTGATGAAACCATACATGGAGCCGCTGAAACCATAAATGGGACAATGCAATCCAGTCTGGGATAAAAAGGCAATCCAGATAAAACGAACGTACAAACAAACCAACAAACAAGCATAAAACAACAAAAGCAATAGCTGAGGTGATGGTAGAATATGAAGACATTTTGCTACATCAATGAGTGAATGTGTTTCCTCAGCAAAAGGGTGGCAAAGGGCCAGAACCGAAGACAAAATGGAAGGACACACAGGACAGTATGAAGAGGCAAGTCTGAGACCAAGGCTGCTCTGTTATGGCAGTAAAGATTACTGCGTGTAGGGCTGTCATTATAAGTTTTAGTAATCGACTACTCCACCGATTATTTTGATGATTAACTCAGTATTTATAGTTTAAAAGACTGCATTAAAATATATATAAAATACTGTTTTTTTAACAAAAGCATATAATGGGTGTTTCCAGGCTGTTTCTCGTTGTAAGAGTGACCATTTAAAATATGCACTATCATCATGCAATCTGCCACCTAATCTCTGCTGAGTGACCGAGAAAGTATATTTTTATCCACTTTTTTTTAAATCGAGCAGTTGTGTTTAACTGGTTAATCGTGACAGCACTGGTGAGTATATTTTGACCATCACTGCAACTGCGTTTATCAATCATTTGCAATTAAAAGTCGTCCAAATGTTTTGCTTATGTATGTAGTCACTGCACAGGAGATGAGTCACCTCTCTGTAGGACAACAACCCACATGAACCACTGAAAAAAAAGCCACTTATGTGACTAAGGGGAGATGGGTCAACGTCTTATTTTAGGCTGTTGCGTAAGAACAGGAACATGATCTATTCGACACAGTGCAGCAAGAGTTCTAGTACGGGGCTTACAGGTTTAGCCTGGGCTTTAATTGAGGTTGTCTGAAGAACAGTCTTTTAACGATATTGCATATCCCTTTGCCTGAATGGGGGGGTTACGTCAGCAAACACATCTGTTCAGCTTTGTTTTTATTCAGACTAATTTGCATACATTGTGTAAAGCGTTCGGAACAGATTGAGGAGAAGACAGAATAGAGTGGTCTGATATGCAGATTTTCATCGGAGGAAAATGCCACGGGCAAATATTTAGTCATCTAAATAATTAACTGCATTTGGCATCGCTCTGCAAGCACATCAGAGGCAGGGTTTTACTCTGATTTTCCTGCATGTTTCTTTCTGATCTTTAACAGTCTCATCCTCAGAAGTTGGATTAAAGCCCATTGTAGGGTGTTTTCTCACCATCCACTTTGTCTGAAATCCCTACTTTGCACTTCCAGTCACTGGCAACTTCCATCTAACATTATAAGTCCACTATACGGTTCAACTACAGACTGCAGCACATCTAATGCCATGCACATTTTGGTAACCGCCTCCTCGACAATACTCATTTCTGGTCGCTTTTACATATACCAGTGTCACTGCTAGGTTGAGAATGGCTCACCATGCAAAAATATCCAATCAAGAACAGCTTTGTGGTCAGAAACTGACCACTGATGAAGGGCTACAGGATATCTAAAACAAACTGTCCAACGAATGTATAACTGACCACCAGCAAGGTGGAGCTACAACGTAGGTAGCTTCAATGGCAGTAGTCATTGATACAGGAGCTGACTGAGTACCAGTTTTTTGGGGGTTTTTTTTTAATGTAGGCTCAGTATAGTAATGTATAGAGACTAAACAGATTAGCACAGAACAACTTACATGTAGTGTAATTTGAAAAAAAGGAAAAACAACTCTTATTGGGGCATCAGCAGACCAGAAAAGAGACTTTTGTGCAAACTCAGGATTCTCTATCACACTACAGTTTTCATAAATTACAGTCTCTAATAAATATAACAAAAAGAAAAAGGCCTAGTTCCTAAAGTCCAAAGAGAGTCACATGTTCAGACTGATTCTAACAACTCTGTCTCCCATTTTTGTGCAGCTGCAGATGCAGATCACAGGACTGCATTAGCTCTAATATCCCTCCTTCCCCATCCTCCAGTTTTAAAGCCTCTGTCTGTCCTCTTTGTGTGATGTGCGTTTGGTATCAGATATCAGCAAGCCAGAGCCAAGGGTTGGGCTGCTGCGGCCCATGTCTGAGCAAGCTGCACCTCCATGACTATTCTCTCTACCTCTCTAAACAACAGCAAGAAAAACATGTTCTGTTATCAAGGGTCAAGTACACAGGCTGCAGTTCAATTCATACAGGAAGAACATAATTCTGCTGCATGTTTCAATCCAAAAATAATAAATCATAAAAATGATCTTCACTCAAGGGAACAAAACGTGGCAGCTTTGACTGAAAAATACTTTATAAATATGAAAAAAATTACAAAACGAAGTGTTTACATTTGTTCTGTGGGCTACCGTCACAGAGGTAATTTAAAGACATGTGAAACACTGAAGAAACATTTTTAAAGCTGGTCTAACATTTCATTTGCCTTCTGCCAGCTTCTGCAAGTAACAATAAATCCCTACATAATATATAACTGTTAAGGAACATCTTCATACCTATTCTGCACATTTTCTCTGCTCCCTGTCACCTTCATTTTAGAGTGCTGATGTCAATGCGAGTTTTTCTTCACACCAGTATTCCGACAAGCCCCGCCTCCTGCGCTAGGACTGGCGCTAAGTATCCCGTCTCATATTGGCGTACTGCTTGTAATTATGAACTATTAACCAATCGCAGCGCCGGAGGCGGGTCTTGCCGGAATACGGGTGTGGAAAAGAAAGCTCCCTGAGACGGGGAATGCCAGCTTGCATCTTATCCCGGAAAAGTCCGCGCTAGCTGTAGGATGACGTGAGGACGTCGAGATGAAATAACTAAGCGGGCTGATGTCTTAACTGGCGACGTATGGATTCCATAAAAATCTGTAATGACGAGCCACTGAGCTACTGAAAAGGAAAAGGTGCAACTGTTTAATATCAAAAGAATCATGTGGACAGCTGTTTAATGCCAGAAAAAGTGTATGCCAGCGAATGTTAACAGGGTAGTTATTATCTTGTAGCCTTCACACAACAGAGGTGTCAAGCGACAGGAGTCTTTTGATGCACCAAGAAGCTACTGTGCCTCTCACCTACGCGCAGTAAAGAAACAAACCATACTGATGAATTATTGCGCAAATGGCTGCGCAACATTTATGTTCAATAACGTTAAACTGCCCCCCACCGCCCGTCCTCCCATCAGCCGTTACAGTTTTGTCCGCACTGCAGCCCGAGCCCAGCGCGAGACCCACAAATATGGGCGTTGCCCTGGAGATGGGCTGTCTAAGCTTCGCACGCCCCGCCCACAACACGCTACTGACCAATGGGCAGAGTTTAAAAGCAATAAACGGCGTTCGATAATCGTCCATTGGCTCAATGACAAACCATCAACTAAAGTCATAAAGCAACCCCTCCCGCCGGAGCCCTGAGCGAGAGGCACTGTGGGAAAGGTAGTCCGTTAAGAGGACGAAGAACGAAGTGACAATGCCACGCGTCCCGACATCCAAAACTACAAATACCCAAGAGCGGGTGATTTCAGCCGACATCTGACGTATGACCGCATTATGTTGCATGTATGTAAATTATTCGCGATTTTCTTTGAGCATAAATAATGTACACAAAACGAAGCGGCGTCTATTTTTTAACAAAGGGTAATCGGGGGGGTTACCGAATATATTATACAAAAAAGCCCTGAAGACTGTATGCCGGAGAAATCCAAAAAATGAGCATCTTGCACCTTGTCCAGCGCAGCATCACTACTGACAGGCTGCCAACACACACAGGCTAACATCACAGCTACTAAAGACATCACCCAGGCGGGCAGAGCGAGCAGGGAGAGAAGGAAAACAGAGCTGCAGACCTGTTCTTCTGTCGTCGCAGTAGAGTCTCGAAGCGACAGGCTTGCAGAAGGCGCATCATTCCGCTTCGCTTTTTGCCCCCGCTCGCTGATGCACCATTTTTTTCTGCCTCCTCTTCTCCTCCGCTCCGGCTCTGAATCAGCAGCGCGCGGATCCTCCCAGCATGCGCCGCGCGCACGCGCCGCACAGAACATGGCGGTTGCGTAGCAACTCGGGAGAGGCGCCGATTCCCACACGCAGCACTGCATGGAGTTCAGATTCCTCCGCATCTCTCAAAAGTCTACAAAAAAGGACAGATGTGCAATTAATTAAAGGGGCACTCCACCGAGTTTTTCAAAATAATTTACATCGTTAAATGGTTGTGATGTAAACAAATGCATTCAGTTAAGGGGAAACTCCACCCATTTGTTGAAAATTCTACATCATTACATGGTTGTGATGTAAACAAATTCATTCAGTTAAGGGGAAACTACACCCATTTGTTAAAAATTCTACACCATTAAATGGTTAAGATGTAAACAAAGGCATTCAGTGTGGTCTGATGTGAAATGCTCCATTCCAGAGAAACTTGCAGAGTCCGCATGGCTCTGAAAGCTCCTTACCAGAAAGTTATTGCATGGAACGGTTAAATATATGCTGCCTGATGTCAGAATGTTTTATGCTAGTTTTTGTGATAACATTTTGGTGTAAAATGTATTTTAATCCATTTACTTTAACCCCTTAGATGGCCAGGGCCCACAAGCAGGCCCAATGTTTTACTACACACTTCTATAATCTAACAGCTCAACCAGTTTGCACTGAAGTCCCTGCAGTTACCAAATAATAAGACTTAGTATGTAATGAGCCTGTGATTTTAAAGGGGTTAGTCAATTCATGGCACAGAGATACATGCAGGGCATTATGAGGCAAAATAGTCCCCAAAGAAAACTTATTTTTTCAGATTTATGACTATTTTACTATCAGCAACATTACATATAAAAACTCAGAAGACACATGTAGGTTCACTGGTGGTTTTGGATAGTAAATAAATTGGCTATATTTGTACTGCAGACATTGCGACCCCTGGTTCCCATTACCACCACTGTAAAGAAATCTGAGACTGTAAGTTTCTCTAAAATTAACCATTTCACACCAAACCTCTCTGAATGAAAACATTCCCCTCATTAATTCCACTAGTAAGTTGGCTACATTTTCTGAATGTTGAAGAGGCTGCAGAATAAGCCCTGACAAACATAAAATGGGTCACAGACTGACATGAATTAGCTCAAAACTGTCATTAAAACATCACATTTTCCCTTATTTCATCCATTTTCTAAAAGGTTATTTTCCAACATCCTTAAAATACCTGAAATAACATATAGGCTACTGTTTAAACGAAAGTCAAAACAGCTTACAGAAGAGCAGGTATAAACACAATATTTATTAGTTTTGTAAACTGGAATATGTCTCATTGGTTACCCTTTTAAGGAATTTTAGTAATTTGTCAGCTTTATTTTGAGGGTTTGTACAAGATCTTGTCTTCCTTAAAACAAGGTAAATATGTATCCTAGACTGTCTGAATGATCCGTAGGCTACAAAATAATCTGTCTATCGCTGTTATGGGAGTCTGAGAGTAACGCAATTTCAATACTCTGTATGTCCTGTACATATTGTAGTATTGACAATAAAGCTGACTTGACTAAACATGAAATACAAGAACTAAACAAAGTGTAAACAACTCACAGGTTAGAATCTTTCTAAAGAACTGTTTTTAATTATGGTTGTCATTTTTCTAAAGTGGGACGTATAGCACACCCAGGAACTTTTCATTTATTTTAATTTTATTTTGCATCCAATATTTACATTCAGTTATCCGTAGGCTACTTCCAATTAATTCAAAGCAAAAAGGCAAACAATACACCACCATGTCTGCTATTTACATTATAGCATAGGCAGTAAACAAGGCTGGTGATTCATGTGCTTGAAAGTGTCAGTAACATTATATAAACATTTTCCCTCACTATCTGCTCACAAGAAAAAACGTGCCAATTTTATGTAAGTTAACATCACAAATACGAAACCTGCATTTTTCTGCATGAACTACATGCTACAGAATAACCTTGTCACTAACATAAAACTGTCTAGGCAAAGGGTCTCATCTTAGACCACAACAGAAGATCAGGTTTAAATACGTGCATTTTCATGAAATTATTTTAACTAGGAACTTTACTTCCTTTACTTTACGCCCATTTTCTGTATTTGTGCATAAGTAAATTCGACAGCTACATCCGTCTCCAGCCTTTTCGTTTTCTCTAGCGATTGCGATGTTTGACCCTCGAAGCGTTCTGTAGTGCCGTGATCACGTGACGCCGCACGCAGGCTGCATACCAAACGCCACCCTGCCCCCTACCTAGTGCACTACAACACAACACAGAACAGCTTCATGCTCTATGCCGCACTAACAGTGCACTACATGCCAACGAAGAAGGCATTTGGGATTCGGACACAGCCACGCACTTTCACGTTGCTCACAGCAGCGCGCTGGTGAACAGTTTTAGATATTTGACGTGCTGTTGCGGAGGTGAACATGGCCGACGTCTCTGAGAGGACGTTACAGGTTGCCATCCTGGTCTCGTTTGCCACGGGCTTCCTCGCAGGCTGGCAGGCCAACAGGATGAGGAGGAGGTTTCTGGACTGGAGGAAAAAACGGCTGCAGGACAAACTGGCGGAGACGCAAAAGAAGCTAGACTTGGCGTGACCGAACGATCAGACACCACAGGCCTGGTAAGAGTGGATACACTCTGAAGGAGTTCGGGGCTGTGTCCCAAAACCACAGCTGGTCCGATTATACAGCCGCAGGAGACATACAGCTGTCAGAGTAGTTACTATAGGCCTGTTGCAGCTATAACTCAACCACAGAGGTAGCCTAAAACCATCCCGAGGTAAAAGTCTAAAGTAATGATTGAAGCAGAAGTAAAAGTAGCTATAAATGTTCAGGTCCACAAACTCCTTCAGCGCTGAGTTCTCTGTAAAACTACAGTGTAACTTGGTACACAAAGCATCACCAAAGCAGCCCAGGTACTCAACAACACTGAATGAAGTGAAGGCTAAAAAAGAATTAGGAACTAGACAGAAAAGTGAAGTACTAAACAAATATACTTGAGTAAACCTAAATTCCCAGAAAAGTGCAGGTCCATTAAAATTCTGAAAAGTTTGACAGCTACTGCCCACTTTTGCCCAACTATTTTTTCTTAATAAATGTTTTAATATATAATAATTTTCTCTCTCACCTTTTGTGTGGTTGTTCCTGTCCCCTCTCCACGTTAGGGCTCCTGAAATTGACAGTGTTCTTGCCCTGCTGCGGCCTCTGACCCTGGCTAAGAAGTCACCTTCAGATACGGCCACCTCCTGTTCCCTCCTGAGAAGTTTGAACACTAGACAGACGCTGGAGCGATGCAATGCAATGCAATTCTCAAAAACTTTAAACTTTTTTATTTGGGGATAAATGTTTT